>JBAFWW010035802.1:11761-24654 GCA_036873685.1 Agapornis canus | reverse complement strand
GGAGAGGGGGAGCTGACAAGTTCTGGGGCTCGAGTTCCCAGGACAGTGTTATCCAGTCCTAGCATTGTTAAGGTTTAAGATGCCCAATCAACATTTGCCAGATCAATGTAACTGTGCTAAGAATCTCTACATAAGGTTAACACTTTGTCTAATAAAATGGCATTCGCTTGATCACTTCGATCATCTCAGTATTGTCTGTAGGAATAATGTAGCTCCAGCAGGAACCTACCAATAGAAAATATGATTTATTATTTGTTTCAGAAGCTCTTAGTGTTTCCCTCCAACCATTAAAGTTAACAAATTTCCTGTACTGAAGAAGTTCACAGTAATACTATTCAACCGGTTTCTGGCAATAGCAACTTTACAATAAAATGGAATTATAGCTTAGGAACATGGGAGGTAAAATAGCCATGGAAATAGTGTTATAAAATATTATAAAAAGAAAATAAAAAGCATTAAATAACGTAGCATCCTCAAACATGCAATAAAGCATCCTCTTCTTTTTACTTCATGATATATTGAAAGCTTATGCAAAGGCTATTGAAAATGTTGTTCAGAACACTGTTGAATAGCTAAATAGCCCTGATCTTGACGTAGGGACACACGTTAAAAAATAGAAATAAAGGTTTGCTTCCAGTGTCCAGCGAAGGTCATGCAGTAATTCTGTGCTGTTCCTTCAAAAACAAAAACCCCACCTCAATGGCAGCGTGAAAAAAATCAGTAAGACTTATTTGTTCACACCGAAGCTGCTACTCTCAAGGACATCACTTTTCAGACACTTGCAGACAGCTTCATTAGAAAATGAACAAGCAGACGATGTGGTGTCTGGTGTCCAAAGAGAGGTGCCTGTTAACACTGACAGCTTAAACAGATACAGGAGTAATTTCTAACTGTATTTCTTTTTTCCTCAGGGGGTTTTAACTGGTAACAGTGTGGTTAAAGCTTAGAGTTACTGAAATGTGGTAACTCTGAGCGTGGATTATGGAGGTGTTTTCTGAAGGTATGTTGAGCTATAGGGCTTCCTAAAACTTGTCAATGCTTCTCTCTTTCATGGTCATACCGAAAAGATTTACTGAGCTATCGTGAGAAAGCTGGTAAAAAAGAAGTTGCATGCTTTATTTTATTGGACCTCCTTTTTTTACCTGAAAGACAAGATCCACCTATTTTAATGGAATCACTGGGGGATGTAATACTACAGCCCTCTTAAACTACAAGAAAAAGGATCAGTAAAACTAGCGTAGCTGGATAGTGAAGCAAGTATTTCAAAAGGTGATCTTTTCTAACTAGCCATTTGTTATATTTTTGTGGGGTTTTTTTTTGTTGGTTTTTTTTTGTTTGTTTTTGAGTGGAGGCCTTTTATGAGTCCAGTCTGTAGATCTACTGAAGCTTAAATTCTTCTGAAATAAGCTTTAGCTGGAAGCATTTTGGAGGACTAGTGTACATAAAAAATGCCTGGATAATCTGTTTTCACTCTACAGCACTCCATAGGAACCTGCTCCTGGCCTATTAAAATGTGAAAGTTGCTTACAGGATTTCTGTGTTAACATATAAGATCCTTATTGACCACACAAGAATTAGAATCCAAGAGTTGTTTTAATTAAAATATTCTGAAAAAATACAATACAACTTCCACTCCAAATAATACTTTTCTTATATTTTAATTAAATAAAATAAACACCAATGTTTTTCACTGTGCACTTCCCCAGGGAAGCAACTAAAAACGACAGTTATATTTAAACTTGTCCGTCATTCTGCCTCTCAAAGGCAAGGCCTTGTATCATTATCTTCAAGCCCATAATCATCTCAGATTTTCTAGTTGCTGTCATGTCTGATCTCAGTAAAAATCTGGTAGCATGTTATGTAAAAGCTTCTTCTTAGGACTAGATTACTGTCTAGTAGAAGGTGAGAAATTCTGTTCATCTTCTAAATGGGCTAAGAATCTCCTTAGAATTTAGCCAAACGCTGCACAATCATTTTGTAAAAATAAAGATCTGGTTTCTTCCTCATGACATTTGGACTGAAGAGGAGCAAAAAATTGGAAGAGTTGACTGTAAGAACTTCATGGTCCTAACATTTCCGCTCCATAAAATGTACCCTTAAAAAGCTGGCTGTGCTTTGGAACCAATGCTTTACCTATACAACTTGAATCCTAAGGAGTTTGTCAGCTTGAAACAGAGTGGAAGAAGGAGATCTCTGGATCTGGTGCTGCAATATGTGGCCTGGTCTGCTCTCATCTCAAACACCTGCCTTTGTAAGTCTTTATAACTTTATAAAACTTAAAATATACAAACATTCTTTGCTTCTGCCTTAGACTCTTGTGCATAACCAATGATTCAGGGTAGGAGAGTAAGATAACCTTTCATGTCTTTAAAGCATTTCATCTCACTGGTTGTTGCAGACTTTGAGCTCTGTTCTGGAAGGCTTGCTGCACTTGACTGAAGGCTTTCAGCTTGAATCCCTGATTTGTTGCACAGGCCACTTTGTGTGGAGTTGACAAGGCAAAGATCTTCTGGTGGCTGCTGTAAACCATGCAGACTCATTGACCGAAGCAAGAAGTAAGGACTTACTGAGATGGGACTTCAATGAATGCACATATCTTGTGTACCTGATTTTAGTATGTGTATACCATTCACCATACCTGTATTTTGAATATGGTTCTTATATGAACAAATATATATATTATATATTTAAAGTAAATCTGTATAGTATTTTCTAAAAGCTTTTTAGATGTAGGTTCCTTTTCTACAAGATTAGGTTTTTTTTCCCATGCAATTTTTTGACCTTTTTGATGATTGTTTTCTTTCAGCTGGTACAACCTTCCCCATATTCCAGAAACATAACAAAGATGTGATACTGACAGTCACATTTTTATTGTTAATACATGAGTTTTATAGCCTTTGGCCAAATTATTCCTTTGCTTACACTGAAGAAAAGCTTTGGTCTTTAAATTTGTATGAACTAGATATGAAAACCCATATATATGTCTGTTAATGAATTTTTTCCTGATAGCAGAGTAATAGTTCATTTTTTTTCTAACATGTTTGTGGGAGTTATTTTGGCCATTAGCATGGATAAGAGAGCACAGTGAAACAGTGATATTAAATAAAACAATGCAAAAGGTGCATTTCCAGATTTATCTTCCAGACTCCTGAGATGTCTATACCCCAGCCACCCCCATTTATATAATTTTTAATATAGTGAAACAATATGGCAATAGTACCTATTGCTTTTGGGAGAGTAGTAACAGATGACCTGAGTAGTATTCTGAAGGAGAGGGCGTATGCAACTGGACTCAAACGATTTTTAAGTGACTTTTCAAGACCACAACATATTGTGGCTTATTTAAATGGTTCTGTTGAAAACCAGCAGTAACTGAACATAACTGCTTTAGTTCAATCTCTCTGATGCATCTGGAGAGACTTGCTCAAAGCAGAATTGGAATTTTATCCTGATTTAGCTGCACATCAGTGAAAAGAACCATGTTGAGGCTTTATTATGGTGAGTTGGACACTGCATTCTAAAATATACTTTACAGCCACTTCAAATTTGATCTGATAATTATCTTTGATTTGAGGTGTCGCATCATTAGGCCTATCTTGTAAATCAATCTGTGACTTTTTAAAAACCACCGTTTATGGTGAATTACATTTATCATTAAGTCAATTTATTTTTCAATACATTTTCAGCTTTTCAGTATCTCTTTTGGTTCTGGGATCATTCTCTTTGCACTTGTGCATGCATAATTCAGATTGGTACTGGGTTCTTTGCCATGGACAAAATGCTCAGCTGAAAGATGGTATTTCTGAAATAGAGATGTAAAATTCCACATTGGCTGTGTAATAACTGATTTAAACTCTAGTGATGACACAAGCAGACAAATGCAGAAAAAATACAGCATGTGAGTAGTAAATGCTTGTATTTTTATTAGAACTGGAAAAGCTTTCTCATGTGAGGAGTGAAATTGTGGTCTCTCTGAAGTGTCTGGAGTTTTTGCCACCAGCTTCAAGCAGTCAGGAATTCACATCAGAATTAAGGAGCTAATGGATTAAAAGCATCACATGTTCTTAATGGAGTCACTTCCAAAGATGCTTTGAAAATCCTGCTCTTCTTCATGATGACAGTAGTGTACCAGCTATGCACTCAAGCAAATTTATCATAAAACAGTAACCATTCTGAACTCCTTAATTTGCCTTGTGTTCATTGAAAATAATAAACCACAGACAGTACTGTGTAAGATCATCCTTAAATGAAAAATATTATGGGTTTCTAAGTAAGCTGTAGCTGTCTGTGAACCCAGCCAAAGAACACAGTTGTCATCAACTAATTTACACTTGCCATTGAGTGCAATGTCACATGAAGTTTGGGCTCTCTGACTGCAGCATACATGATACATGAGCTAAAAGCAAACCTGAGTGTGACACAGGGTACAGGCCTGTGGTAGATCTTAGGTGCTGGGCTACAGAAAGAGCTGTCACAGATCTTCATAGCCTAACCAAACTGCAGAGGGAAGCCAGAGATCTGAAATCCAAGCTAAGGAGTCTCAGCTACTGTATTTTACTTCCCAGTTTGGAGGCTAGGGGAGAAGATCAGAGAACATAGACCAATATTCCCACTCAGCTTGGGGGCACTCGTAATTCAAGCCAGTGGACCATTCTGGCAGTTTTCTGTTAACATGAAAAACATGTTCAGAGAGTGTTCTTTTTGTACCAACTCTATTCCCTCATATTTGCTTTCCATAATAGAATTCCAGTCTTCGTGGTCAGATAACTAAAGTACTAGGTCACAGAAATCTGCGTATAACACAAATCCATTTAAACATGCTGGTAATGAATTGGTTTCTTGCTAAACTGTTAGAGGTGTTCTGTAGCATCCTGGCTGAATTATCATGCAATTATTTCATGCAGATCTGCTTGGGAACTAAACAAGAATTCACAAGAGATCTATGCTTCTAGTTTCCTGCCTTTTCTCCTATTGAAAACTCAGTTTTTAAAATCTAGTTTTAAAATCAGTTTTAAAGTCTACACCTTTGTGTGAATAGTCATTCTATTGCAACAGCTGATGAGCTCAGAGTTTTTCAATGGCAGTTATTAAAAATTAATTTATAGAACACATGCAAACAATACCACTGTGTTTCTAAACACTTAGTGGCTTATTCACTGGCATTTCCCTTTAGTACTATACAAACCATAGTGACTGATTTTTCTCTCAGAAATCATCCATCATTGCCTTGAACTTGTCAGGATGAGTAAGGCTGTGCCATACTCTTCTATAATGTCATTCATATCCTTAAAGCCAAAGCTTTCATATTTATTAGGTCTCTTGAAAGTAAATCTGATCAGGTTATTTGAAATATTAAAATCACTCCTTAATTAAATATCTAAACTCCAGAAACACAATTGTTATAATTTCTAACAGCTCCTAAAGAGTTGAATACTTTCCCTGTTTCTTTCAGATTCTTATAAATAAACAGAATTTTTCCTTACTCCAAAAAGACATAAAATATGCTTTTTCAGCTGCTTTTTAATCTTTGAACTTTATACCATGTTTGTTTTCATATATGTGTTAAATCTACAGATTTAGTGCAGCAAATCACGATTCTGAGGAAGAGACAGAAGAGACTATAATAGATGGTAAAATATACTAAACCCAATGTAGTTCTTCACTAAGGATATTTGGGCATGGAGCCAGCATACAGGGTGTGCAGCCCCAGTAACAGCGGTGGCCGTGCAGTCCCCTGTCTTGTTACTGAGAGATCCCCTATTCTCTCCCCTGACAAATATGTGTGTGTGCTGAATAGGTGTGCAATGGGTAGCTTTGCCTTGCTCCTGTGAGATCTCAGCTCAGACTCCTAGGCTGAAGTTTTGGTTACACTGCCTGTGGTATCCATGTATCCTCTCATCAAAGCAAGCAGGCATGGAGTACATGTCTGACTTGGGTCTCTAGTGAGTATCAGTGTTCATGACCACTAAGCATCTCTTGTCTTTTATTTTAACTGTATATTAAGAGGAAAGTTCGGCTGGAAAGCAGGTAACCTTATTTAGTACAGATATATATAGCCAAGAACTCAAAACGATTGCTCTTGGGCTTCAAAAACATAAATAGTTTTGTGGGAACAACAGCAGCTGGCCATGCCTGGGGTTGTACCAGGCTGGAAGAGCCATTCCTGGAGAAGGGACAGGTTACCCAAGAGAAGCTACCAGCAGACAGTATATCAATCTCTTTCTAGACTGGGCCTTTGTTTGTGTCTGTACTGAAGAAGAGTTATCCCACATTACTGGGATCACACAGGATATGGCTCTCTAATTATAATTTTAATTGCATCTAATTGCCGTGTTGCATTCCATTGCGTAAAAATGTGCCTGTTTCTCTGACAGATGTGAATTCATTCAGCCTGAAAACCTTTCAGAGTTTGAGGAATGTAAGTTCATGGCAGGCATTGCTCTTGCTCCAGATGGCTGCAGCTTTAGCTGCATCTTTTTTAGGAGAACATTTTGAGTCCTTTAGTCATGCTATTACATTTTTGAGAACACATGCTAATACAGAGCAATGACATCAGCCAGAGGGCAGAAGCCCCCAGTTCCCTCAACCCCCAAACCCCTCATTTCCCATTATTTATTTAAAAACAAAAGAACTGGAGAACCTTGCAGGATGAAGATGAATTCAAAAGAATGCAAATGGAATGAATGGATTTTAAAGATACAGCATATGAGCAGACAGGAGAGAAATGAGAAAGCAACAGGAAAGCTAACATTTTAGCTTATTATCTTATAGTTTGCACTACAGATGCCATTTTTTTCTGTGGGAATAATGTGAACAAATTACAAGTACCACCACAGTTTTCTGAAAGTGGAATTCAAAGATAATTGTATGATTATTTCCATTACTGTCTTTATAAATACAGATGGTAGAACTACTTATCATAGTTAAAATCTGCATCAGTATAATACTTAAAAGCCTCAACCTTTAATATGTTGTACTAGCAACATTCCTGTCAAGTTTGAAAATGTGATTTTGCCCATGTAACAAATGAGAAGCTGAGGCAGAGAAATGTGGACCCACACAAGGGGACAGATGCAACACTGAAGTTAGTGGCAATGGATTAACTACACTCTTACAAGGATAAGAATATAAGGCCTTGAACACTGCCAGGGATGGGGCAGCCACAATTTCTCTGGGCAACCTGCACCAGTGCCTCACCACTCTCATAGTGAAGAATTTCTTCCTAAAATCTAATCTAAATCTCCCCTCTTTCACTTTAAAGCCATTCTCAATTGTTCTGTCACTGCATGCCCTTGTAAAAAGTCCCTCTCCAGATTTCTTATAGGCAGCTCTAAGGTCTCCCCAGAGCCTTTTTTTCTCCAGGTTAAACAACTCCAACTTGCTCAGCTGTAGTAACTCCACGTGAGGTCCCATGAGAGCTGAGCAGAGGGGGAGAATCACCTCCTGCAACTTGCTGGTCATTCATCTTTTATATTTGTGTTTGGGATTGCCCTCACCCAGGTGCAGGACCTTGCACTTGGCCTTGTTGAACTTTGTGAGGTTCTCAGGGGCAGGCTGACAAAGTCCCTCTGGATGTCATCCCTTCCCTCCAGTGTGTTGATCACACCTTATCGACACACCAAGAAGCTTTTCTTGCTGCCCTTGATGTCCCTGGCCAGATTTAATTCTACCAGGGCTTTAGCTTTCCTTACCTGATCTCTGGCTGCTCAGACAATTTCTCTGTATTCCTCCCAGGCTACCTGTCCTTGCTTGTATCCTCTGTAGGCTTCCTTTTTATGCTGGGACTTTGCCCAAGAATAATTTGGTCATCCATGTGGGCTTCCTGGTGTCTGTGTCCAACTTCCTCTTTGTCGGGATGCATCATTCTTAAGCTTGAAGGAGGTGATCCCTAAACATTAACCAGCTTTCTTGGGCCCCTTATCCTTCCAGGGTTTTATCCCATGGTACTCTACCAAGCGGATCCATCAAGAGACCAGTGGGCTCTCCTGAAGTCTGGGGTAGTGAGTTTTTGTGCACTCTTCTTGCCACCCTAAGTATCTTGAACTCCACCATTTCATAGTCACTGCAGACAAGGCTTCCCAGCTTCACCAGCCCCTCCTTATTAGTGAGAACAAGGTCCTCCATGGCACCTCTGCTCACTGGCTCCTCTAACACTTGGAGAAGGAAGTTATCATCCAAGTATTCCAGGGACACAACATTCATATCTTGCCTCCAACAGGACCTTGTGCCCCTGGTCACATGAGAGACACTGTCAAAGACTGGTCAAGCATGACTTCCCTTTCTTGAATCTATGCTGACTATTCCAAATCACTTTTTGTGGTTCATGTGTTTGAAAGTACTTTCCAGGAGGATGTTTAGCAATAAAAGAGGATTTAACATGGTAAATTTTTAACTGTGTTATTCTGTTCTGTGTATTTCACAGATACGTTTAAACTGATGTTCCAGTATTTGTTTAAAAATGCCATTACTGGAATAAAACAATATAATTAGCTCAAATAGGAGTGCTCTGTAGAGCCATTACTTTGGACACTTTTTGGTTTTGAGGCAATCTGTGAGGTGTGACCACTGCTCCTGCAGCAAATATATAGGGTTGTAGTTCATAACAACTTGAAAAGCAAAGAGGATAATTAATGTGAATGATTGTCACAGAGTAAATGTTAAGCACTTGGCTGGGCTGTGTAAATTAGGAGTTGATCTAGCCTCTGTGTCTAGAGAGAAAAGAGAGATAAAATAAGCACCTTCCAAAGGTATTTGTGATCCTAGGCAAACTATGTCACTTTTTTCCCTCCCTTTCTCTTGGCAGATGATTGGAGTCATGAATGGTCTCCAAACTGAGGTGAAGTTGTCAAGAGCCTAGAAGTGGGAAGGAGAAATTACAGCCTCTGTTATAATGAGAGGCATTAAAATTAAATATATGTAAGGCTTCAGCCACACCATTGCCTCATGTGCCTATAAACATGTTCACATGTTAAGTAACATATTATTGGTGCCTTTTGGGACACCTGCATGAAACCTGATTGACTTCACAATATCTCAGTGTAAGCCCTCAGCAGAGCTGATTGAAGAATTGAAGAGGAAGGGGACTCAAAACTTCAGAGGTGGAAAGCCGTATTAGTTAGAATAATGTGTTTCTCTCATGACTGCTGAACTGAGAAAAAGCATCTACCAGGGTGTTCAATAATGGTGTGAAAAATGGAATGACTTTAGAAATAAAGCACATGATACAGTCTGTAAAAGAGGCCCTATTTTCTTCCTTTCAAGCTGACCATTGGTCTCTTCTATTTTGTCATAGCCTAAGAGGGAGCATTTCCTGGCTCTGAAATAGAATTTGCTAATTAGCAGCTCCAAGACTGTAACACTGCTGTAGAGCAGAACAGCAGCAAAAAAAACCAAAACAACAAAACACCCAATACCAAACCTCAAGCCTTCAACCATCACACTTCCCCTTTGAATATGCACAATAATTTCTTTGTCAATGACCTGGGAATTGCTTCTATCCTCAAATTTAGGTAAGAATTTTTTATAGGTTTCATGCTTGTTGATAAGCTCTGACACAGATGCAGGTTGTGGTGCTGTCCTTTCCTGTTCACATGAAGAATCTGGTTTTGAGATGTCTGGGGTTTATAATATACTGTACATGACTGGCAAGTGCAATACAACAATAAGTCAATGAAAGATTTATGTCATATGCACATATATTAGGTCATTCACTAGTTTTCACTAGATGGCTGAATACATGGATTTTCTGTCAGGGAAATTCACTTACACCATCAAATTCCTTAGGAAGGGATGTAACTTGGTCTGCTGTGTTGGCACATTTCTGGATAATATGAGACAAATAGTAGTTTTGACTCGGTCAACCAGATAAAACTTTGTCTTTCTGTATGTCTAATAATCCTGTAGCTCAGTTTCACATATACAAACTATACAAACTTTAGATATCTAACAGAGAGGTTGAGAGAAAACTTGTCCTCTGCTCAGCACCTTAATATGATGCAGAGAGAGGCCCTCAGGGAGTGACTGCTGTAGAGGCAGGTGTTGTTTATGGTCTTTTGATGACAGAGGGAGTCTGGGTGCCTAAACTCAGCTAGAGGGACTTAATTAGATGTGGGTTGGAAATTAATAACTAGATGCTAATTGGTTATTAGGTATGACTAATTTAAATTTACAGATCTTAAACTCTTTCTTGTGCTATATTATGGGCTCAGTAGGAAGAGTGTCCCTATGCTTGATAGTTTGAGCTAAGGCCCCCAGCAACAGGTTTCAGTCTTTTTTGCTCAATTTAAATTTCTTGCTTTCTCTGTGAATTCTTTAACCATTGAACACCAAACAGTGAGTAGTTGAACAGAGCTGTTTGTTTTGCATTTTGTCTTGTTTGCAATACTTTACTTTTCTTAATAAGGAATACTGCTACAAAACCTTAATGAAAGATGCATGCTGACAAGCCTGATCTCACAAAAGGGCCCTTTCTACATCCTATAAATCAGTGTCTAAACTGGAGAAAGGCTAATATTTCAGGTACACCCCTCTTTCTAGCATCTCGCTATCCACTTTAGAACTGTGCCATTTCTTACTAAAAATCTGTAGGCTATAGGAAATAAACTTCAAATTCAGCTCTGAGTAAAAAAGAAACAAAAACTAACAACAACAAAACCAATTTAAAGACTGAACTCCATGGAGCTCATGGGCAGGGATGTGGAGGCCCTTCTGGTAATGTGATAATGATGGAAGAGTGGTTCTCAGTCACCTTGTTCTCTCATCTCTCAGCCTTCTTGAGCACCTGTGGATATAGGCAAAAGGACAGATATAATAGGTCATATTCTGTGTATATCCAGAATATGGTCTCACTTTCAAGCCAATGACATTACTCTGAAGCCCCTAACCTGTTCCTATAGAAATTATGTAGCCAAAAGGGAAGGTTTGGTCATGTCAAATATGTTACCTGATGCCATACAAAAGAGAAACATCAATGCAAAGAGTCTGATGTGTCTTAACGGTGCATAATGCAGAACTCTTTTAAATAAAAAACTAGAAGGCTTAGTCATCCCCAAATCTCAGTGCTGATGTTCAAATTAATATGTTCTTCAAATCACTACCTCTATGCTGTTTCTTATAATTACCTAGGTTTATGTTGGGTAAAGTTTCTGGAAACAAAATTCCTGTAATCTGTGGCCTTTTTCATCAAGTTTTGCTTCTGTTAGGGTGCCTGAAGTTACTGTTTATAAGGGCAACCTATCCTCTCTTAATTTCTTTATTTTTAAATCCCTTTTCTCGTAATTGTTTAGCTGTAAAAGTCTGTTGAATCTTGCCTCGCCAATCCACTGCTTTGAATTTTTAATGATGTCAGCTGAATAATAAACGCTCCCCAAAGGTAACAAAATCACAGTAACATTCTAATAGCTTCTCTGTAGTCTGCTAGGAAACAAACATCTGTGAAAGATTATTTCCTTTAATGCTGCCTGATGAAGATGACCTTTAGAGTTATCACAAAAGTGAAGCTTTAACCACCTGCAGAGGAATAAAAGGCAGATATTTACACAGTAAATGTTTTAACTACTGCAGGGAAAAAGAATTAAAAATGCTTCAGGTATGTCTTCAACTGGAGCAATAGGCACTAGGAACTTCTTCAAAGTTAACTTGTTACATTTTATATTTGTATGCAGTAGGTAGTAACAACAGGAAGGAATACCTGGGAACTCCCAGATACGCAGTTTTTAACAGGCACACACAGCTTTTCATCTGCAAAATGAGAAAAGAACAACATTAGTTTTATTATATATTAAAGAAAACGTTACTAGGACTTTGATAAGAAGTGCAAAGTAATGACTACAGTATACACAAAAGGAATCTGTGCTAGAGTAGCCTCAGGGCAGCAGCTGGAAGCACGCTAGGTGATGGTGATTTGGGCTAATGCAAGCTAGCAAATGTCTTATGAAAAATGTTCCAGGTTAAGTCAGAATGGAAAGTCATGTTTACAGAAGTCTTTTATCAAATACTGTGCAGAATAGAGTTTGGCATTCCTAATATTCTGTTCTTAATATTGCTAAGTTTAGGGTCTATATCAGTATCATTTTTCAAGGAGAAAACATAAATATTTCATTTTAAGGATGTTATATTGTCTCCTGAAATCTAATTCTATTTAGGCATAGGTAATATTGTTCAGGCATATCAATATAATTCCACATAATATATCCACATAATGTGCAGTATAAATCTGTCACTCTGTTATGAAATTTAATTCTATCTTAAGTTAGTTCTACTGAATTACACTATTAGTTATTTTTGATCTTTTTCTTCTGAAATACTGGACTTCTTCCTAGAAATGCAGTACTTAAACCAGCTGCAGTAAGAACTTGGCGGTTTTTATTCAGTGAAAAAGTTTGTACCTCCAGAAATGCATTTCTCTCAACCCTACCTGGGGACATTGATTAATTTTGGAATGATGAGCCATAAATAAAGTCACAAAAGATACCACATGCTGAACTACCAGCATTTTTGGGCAACTTCTCCTTTCATGACCTTGTTTATGCTGTCAGCAGTGGTGGGGTCACAGCACATGTCTCAATGGATATCTTTGTATCTTTGCTCTTATTATAATCACTATAGAATTTCTGTATCTGTTTATGCCCTATAGGCATAAAGATCTGGCCTTCCCAAGGTATTCTCTAATACTTAGGAACTGGGCTATGTGCAAAACAGTATGTGGGGAGGATGCCCATGATTCTCAAGAATAAAAATAACTAATAAATCAAAAGGCATGAAAATGTATTTTTATTTTCCCCAGACATTGATCTAGTGACTGGGGAAAAAAAAAAAAAAAAAAAGACTTTTTTTTAGAAATGCAGTTATAAAAGTTGGTTAAATGTTACCAACTTTTAAAAACAATATTTAAT
>JBAFWW010035802.1:0-11751 GCA_036873685.1 Agapornis canus | reverse complement strand
TAAAACAAACAAGACTACTTAACTGCTACATGGTACAATTGGAAACTGTTATGTTGCATGAAAAACAACTCAAGAAATGGCTTGGGGAAACAGATTTTTTTCATCCTTAGCAGTGTACTTTAACAATGTACACAATGCAAGAATTGTACTTCAAGGGAAAGAAGCAGTTTCATTCCCCCCCCCCCAAAAAAAAAAAAAAAAAATTTTTTTTGGGAAAAGCAGTTATAAAAGTTGGTTAACTGTTACCCACTGTTAACCACACTATTTAGTAAACCTTGAATGATCTAGACAGAATATAAAGCATTCATGTCAGCCTTTAGTTAAAGTCTGGTTGTTTTCAGTAAGAGTTCATGGAAAGTATGATCTCTGCACATATGGTGGGGATACATTTCTTTTAATATATAAGATCTGCTGTAAGATTTTACGAATGGTTTGCTTAGACTGATTTAGGTAGATTAATTTTACTGTGAGGTTTTTAGGTTGCTTTGTGGGCTTTTTCCTATCTCCTTACACAAGTCTGGAATGGTCTTTACCACAGTTCTGCTAGCATGATTTTCTGCCAGTTTACAGTTCCTTGAGAGCCGTTCTTCCAGCAGAGTTCATAGATACAATTGCTCTGATGTTCAGAACTGGCTCTGCAGTGGATATATGTTGCAGGATAACCCATTGTTTCACATAACCTGTTCTGAGATAAGTGTGGAGAAAATATTTTTGCTTTGCATGGGCCCATTCCCAGAATAATAAATAATTCCCATTTTTTCCAAAGTTTTGAGAAATGACTACTTGTGTGAGGTCTTGGATTTCACCTTGAATTACCCTGCACGTGGTTTGGGTAAGTAAATAAGAGAAAATAGGTTTACTTTCAAGAGCCTAAAACAGAATGATTTAAGATCACTAGTATCTAGGTACTGCTCTTTGCTTATGGGAGGCTTGCATTTGTGATGTGAGAAGCATTCATCTGATGCTAACATGAAATATATTACTTTGAGATACAGAAATGAAGAGTTGCGGCTAAAGTCACAGGAATACTAGAAAGCAAGTGAAGATGCCACATGCATTGCATTGTGTGGCAGGTAGTTCAAGCATACTCTCAGCATCTACCACCTATAATTGATAAAATTCAATTATCAGTTTTCAGAGGCAAGAAAGTCTGAAGTGTCTTCCTTGGGGATCAATCTAAATTTTAATGAAGGATTACGTTTGGGATTTATGAAACAGCATAAAGCTCTCTCTGTTGGTCTATGCTGAAAATCTTAAGGACTGGAATACTGATGATTCAAGGATTTGAGGGTTTAAGCAGTTTGTGTATGGTGAGATTGTTTTATAATACCTTCATTAAATATTTGAGAAGTTAAGGAGAAAAATAGCATTGCTAAACCCATTTTCTTGTCATTTGACTATTAGATTATGGTCCACTTATATTCTAATTGAAGCTTTAACCTGTTTCAGTCTGGGACATGTGCCTATATCCACAAAGCCATTTGAGAACTAAATTCTTATTTGAACACCTAATTGTCAATGATTTTGGGAGAAGGTACTCTCCCGAATGGGAGTTAAGTGCCGAAATACCTTTGAATAGCTGAACTGTACTGCTTTTCTTTAGAGCTGTGGTTTATAGATGTACTGTGTTTTAATTCTTTGGGAGACAGAGCAACATCCTTTTCACCTTTCCTATTCAAACAATGCATATCTGTAAATTATGCTGTGCCAAGGCTAAACAGAAAAGCTTTTATTATTATTTGTTGGTTTTGTCTACATTGCTGCAGAAATACAAAAGCTAGACATTAAAGTAAACAAAGATAACACTTGTACAGTCCATTTCTGCAGTGTACTTTGACTTTGTAAGCATTAATGCTCTCTTCATGAAATGTTGATGCCAACATTAACAGCCAAATTAAACTCTTCTGAATAAGCAAAGGATCTTTCTTAACTGGCAGGGCAATATTCAGCCAGCAGAACTGTCTGATTACTCCATATTTTTATGTTTATGTAGCTATACTCACTTCCATGTAATTGGGCTGCTACTATTAGCGGAAACCATTCAGACTTTATTAAACGTATTTGTAAAACTCATTTTCATTAAATATGTGACATCTGCATTTCTCTCTACTGAGTTCTGCCTTCCTACCTGAAACAATCAAAACTAGGCACATTATACATCTGCCATCTTTCATAATCTAAGCTGCCTCAAGTAGGAACAATGCATTTATATTTTATAATGAAAAGAAAGCCTCTGAATGCCAAGTAGTAGACACAAAAGATTATCTTCCTATTTGCTAGGCTTGGATTGCCAGACATTAAATTTTTTAAGAGCAACTTCTGATGAATTATTGATGTTCTCACTATTTAGAAAATGGATCACATCACTAAGTAATTAGCACCCTGCCATTTCTGCCTATCATATTTAATGTGTCATCAGAGAAGGCTATGTTGAGCTACTTTTTAAATGAATGACTAACATTGTTTCTCATGTGTTGCCCTTTTCATAGAGTAATCTAAATGCATATATATGGTATTCCATAGGGTTAGGATCCGACGTGTGTATGTTGCTTCTTTTTAGAGTATGTTTCTTGTAGGAATGTAATCATGTGGATTTTTCCTGAGGATTGCTATGCCACGCAAGGATTTGAAATGATATTTTTTACACATCAATAGAACCTGTTGACTGTAGTGAAACACCTTCTCACAAAACATGCAGTTTTGCCAGCTTAAAACAGAACCCTGAAGTCTGTCATGTGACAATTAATTTTAAGCTTGTAGTAGGTAATACTTCCTAAGTAACTGACTTATGATCAGTTTATGTTCAGTAATTTGATATTGCTAGCTCAATATTTGACGTTATCACAATACTTGGTTTTCTTTTATTTAAATAAATTAGGAACCACTGAAACTGCTGAGGCGTTTAGAGATTAACCATGCTGTGGATTGTCCATATGTTTTGGCTTGAGCAATGTAGAATTTAATTTTTGCATGTAAAACATAGAACGGATCCATTCTGAAACTGTTAAGCTGCAGTAAAGGTAGCAAGTTAAGTGTATTCATATAATCAAGTGTTATCCTCTATATGTAAGATATCTTAATTCAGGAGGTCAAAATATTTTGGAATAATGTTGGTTAGCAGATTTTTATACTTTAAAATGAATAAAATAGAGTTCTGTTTTGAAGTTTCTATCCAACAAATATCACTTCTTGAAATAAGAAGTGGCTACAGATTCAGGTAAAATCACATAAAAACAAATGAAAAAAACCAACCTAAAAAAAACCAAAATAGCCACAAAATCCCAAAATAAAAACAAAACACCTAAAAACCCACAAAAAACAAAACCAAACAAACAACAAAAACCAGCCCACAAAAAAAAACAACAACAAAAACAAACAAACAAACAAAAAAAAAAAACCCAAACCAAATCTTAAGCCCCTAAACCTTCAGCATACATACAGGCCATGTAAATTTTACTTGCCATAATTTGCTGTCCTTTTGCAAAATTAAGATGCAAGTGTGGTTGGTTTGCTTTCTTCTTGATCTATATGCAACTATGCATTCTGGAATTTGTCATGCTTTAGTCATTTATCTCTTCCTAAGAGCCTGATAGAAATTACATTAGAGGTAGATGTATACCAGCAAAGTAATTCCTTATCAGACCAGTAATTTATAAACATAATGCATGTTAGTTAGAAATATTAAATTAAAAAGATATCTAGACATGCATGTTTGCCTGGGTTATTGTGCACTTAACTGATCACTGAATTATTCTCTGCATTTAAGAGATCTCGATGCCTGATACTTAGGAAAGCAGAAATATTAATAGAGGTAGTTAAGAAAATAGGAAAGTGGAAAGAAATATTGCATGCAGTTCATGGTCGTGAAAGTTTAAGAAAAAATAGTTGATAATTGCATACCTTAATAAAAGACAACAGAAACTGACCTCACACTAGATACATGTATTTAAATGGACAGAAACCTAATGACCTAAAATTTCTTGCAATTGGAAAGTGAAATTGCTTCCTTATGTCTAAGCTAGAGTGGACTTTGCTTAAAGAAGTCATAGAATGGAAGCTCCCCACCTTTGACATCTAGTATGCTTGGGGTAGAAGAGCTGCCCAGCAATTTCTGCCATCACCTGGCAGCTGTGGTAGGTGCTGGAGCACCTGTAGAGTCTCTAAATTGAGTGCATTAAGCCTTAGGATATACTTAATGCATTAGTGGAGGATGTACTGCTCTTCGTCTATCATCTTGACTTCTCTGTTATGCTGTCAAGCTGCCTCTGCACTGCTAGAGAAGCCACAGCTGTGTAACAAGCAGAGCGCACAGAAAACTGGAAAAGGTTGTCATCTCTGCGATACCTGCTCTTGCAGTAGAATAGTAATAGTTTTGTTTCTGCAAGTCAGCACTGGGATCTGCTTTAATATGTGAAGGTTCTGATTTCCTACCTAGACCTATGTGTAAAGCACTGTGCCTTACAAATCTCAGCTGTTGTATTGTCTCCTTTTTTGTGCTGCAGAAATACACTGTACTTGATGACCTCTTCCTGAAAGTGTATTAATTTGTGATTACTTCTTATTGTGATTGGTAACAGGGACAAAGTGAGATACATGGTACTGTTTACTCAATGCAAGTTACAACAAAATTAGCAAAGAACATATGTGGTAATGTCTAAGGCAGTGGTGATCGTGCTGCAGATGTGACCACATAACTCATCCATTCATTTCTGCTGTACATTGGAGAGCTGAATACAGTGCTCTTAGAAAGAAGATGTGTGTCCCTGTCAGACTTGTCAGGTTACCTTAATGTTGATGTAGGAGGCTTTGATGTGAGGTCAGGTTTCAGGACATGAGAACAAGGTAGGAGACTGTGCTGGCAAGCACAAGCAGTGCAAGGTGTTGGACTAATGTGCTTGGTGAGCCAATATGTGGTTTTGGTAGAAATTTGCTCCTGGGGAAAAGCAACCTCCAAGAAAAAGGCTTCTGAGTGGGTGTCTTGTAAATTAGGGTGGTGGCATCACCTAATACAAGTGAACTTACGGGCTGTGAAGTACTTGTAGTGGAAAAACAGAATATCTGTTTTCTATGTGAAATGGAAAATAAGACTGGCTGGGTTCATACCATCAGATTGAGATTGAGAGAGATTCACATGCATCTCAGATTGAGATATTTGAATTGTCCAACTCATGTTTCCACATTGTCTATCTTCCTTTTCTGTTATGCCCATACACTCATATCTAATAGTTTTTCATGAGCAGACCTTTTCTTCTGTTTCTGTACCATGCTCAAAACTTCACTGTGCTGGGTCCTTTGAGTTTCCTGATTCTGGAGCTGAACCTGGTGCTTGCTGACTCTCAAGGTCTGTGGACGATTGCAGGGTAGAGTTTACCTCTGTTGTAGGTTCAGTTTCAGGAAGAGGGTCTGAAAACTCTTCTTTAGTTCCACTGGCTGCCACTAAACTAGCAAATGTGTGATACTTATCACAATGTGTGTTTTACTTTTTCCATCTGCCTTAGAGTTAATAATTCAAAGCTGCAGTTCTCCTCCAGTAGACAACTGGGGTACAAAAGATAAAGATAAATATTGAAATGTAGTGGCTCTAAGCTTAATGGTCTGCACTGCTGCATTTAGCAGTAACAGACCTAGAGCACTTAGTGGCATCTCTGACCAGTGGAGGAGATTGCACAGAACAGGGATTACTCTGTGTGCTGTCAGTTGCTAGGTGTACATCTTGGTTTGCATTCTAAAGTATGTACTTCCAACACTTACATTGAAGATAAAGTCTGTAGGAGAAAAGGGACTGCTGTTATGTCCTTAGAATACAAATAAAGCTTCTATAAAAGTTTCTATAAAGAGAAATGAGTGTGTTAAAATCACTTGAATTATATAATATTTTATATTGTTGCATGTGTAATTAACTTGGATGTACTTCAAAGAATGATTGTGGTTTACAAATCCTTTTTTCCTAAGTACAGCCAAATAATAATGAACAAAAGATGCATAGTGAAAGATAATCTAAAAAAACCACTTCTGCTGCTTTCATAAAGTAATTATGTACACAGAGAAAAAGTAAGAGACACTGCAGACTAATCACTGAATTTAATATTCTCATTTAGCTTAGATGGCTGCAAGGGTCCAGAAGAATGCTTAACTACTCTTTCTACTAGAATTATAAAACTCACATAACAGTGTATTTTTACTCACATAATATCAATATAAAAGTCTTGGATCCCTCTGCTGTAAAAAACTCTCTGCAGTATTTGACATAAATAATTACATCACACTGACTAATGGAAAGAACAATAAAGAAAAAAGTACTTTAGTGACTCAGGACTTCCTTCTCATTGACTTTCAATAGCACAGAGGCGTCTAAAAGTCTTAGCAAGTCATACAGAAGGATATTGAACATAAAAATGTAATTTAAACAGACTTCAAGCCCATATGTCTGTTCAAACAGCCACATTCAGCAGTAACCTTCTAAAACTACCTAAATTGACCAGTATTTCCTCCTTACCTGATTTGGCATTTCCATAGGTTCTTGCTCCATATAGCCACGCAGCTGCCCCAATCTGACCAGCTAACTCTTACCTAAGCTCTGCAAAGGTCTAGAAGTTAGGTTAAGTGATGTTGAAACCATTCAGGGGGCCTTTCTGCACTTCTGTTCTGGGGTTGACCCTCAAAATGTTGACTATGATGGCCCTCCTCCATACACGATAGGATGCAGATGTAAAGATGGTGGTGGTGTTCCTTGCTATTTACATCAGTCACCCAAATAACAGGAAACTCCTTTGGAGATCTGGATGGATATCTCTCTCTGGATTCTGATCTAGTGACCCTTCACTTAGAAGTTGGACCCTTCTGAAATCCTGTATTGGATGTAACCCTCCTGGAAATAGGATATAGAATTTACATCTTGAAAGGATTGTTTGAAAATTTTGCACAGATGGCCCAATGACAAACTCTCATTTGTTCTCTCTAGCACAGCTTCTGATCTTTTTTCCAGCAAGCAGATTATTTTTTCCCAAAGTCTGCTGAACTGTAGAGCCCACATACTTCCCTACACAGAATATCTGTGCTCTTGGAGATGCTCTCCAAGCCATGTCTCCCCTTTCATGCACTCAAACACTAGCTATGCATAACAGCCTTGCACTTTTAGTCTTTTTTTAAGTACAGTAACATTTTTATGTAGGAGGTAAAACAGATTTTTTTTCCCTTTCAGACAGCTGAGCTGACTTTGGGAGTAAGCACCTCAGGGTACAAGATGCCTTCTCTGGCTTGTAACAGAGAAGGAGCAAAGGGAGGGTTGGTGCAATGGTGACTTACAACCAGCCATCTATGGGCCCTTCAAATCTCCCTTAACTCTTTCTAAAGGGTTCAAAAAAAGGAAATGTAGTAAATTAAACCTATTATTTGGTGCTAGTTCACCATACAGGAATCTATTCCTTCATCCAAAAAAAAAAGCTGAAAAATTAATTTATATCAATTACACTGCCTTATTGATTTATACTAGCAAAGGACTTGGTTCTGAATTTTGATTTTTAGGTGGTTTTAAATGCCTCATCTGTAAAATTGCAATAAGATAGAAGGTGTTTAGGAATAAATATTGGTTCATTAACAGCACATCTAAATCCTACATTTAAGGACGCAAACCAGTATATTATTGTGCTGAAAACCTATTTGTTTGCCAAGGCAACATTTTGAGCTTTTAAATGGAAGACTGGGAAGATGATCAACATCTTGCAACATTAAAAGATGACTTCCCTGTGCATCTGGAGATGTGCCTAGGAGCCTAACTTTGTCTGTGTTCCCACAAACCACACACACAAATCTACAAAGATTTCATACCCTGAGATAAACTTTAGCAGATAATACAGATGCTTCCCCTGCAAAAAATGAAACTAATGCCTGTGTTAAATGCTCTTTGGTAAAATTCCTATGAAATAATGAGGAGAAAATGTGTTTTTTTTCTGTGAGAGGTTGTCAGGAGGGTATATGAATAAATTTCTGTATATAAAGCTGCTCAGTTATTTCTGAATCTTTGGACACTTCATTTCCACTCCTGTATGTTTATGGTTTTACATACATAGCTTGTGTTTAAATGAAAAATATGTATATGTGTGATAATATACTCTACCTGGGGAATTCAGTACAGAAACTAATTATTTTTTCAAACTGATCTGACATTATGCACAATTGAAACTGATGGGTGATGGGATTATAATTTTCTTGTGATTAATCTGATTTTGAAAGCAGTGTCATCTGTCAGTGAATAAGGCTAGCCTGACATTATAGTTGAGTGATGGTCATAAACTCATCTGATCGTCATGGTATAATTGCATTATTATCTGTTCATAATAAATATCTATTGGACTGAAAGTCTGATAGAAATTGATTTGTCTTTTTAATGTGCTCCCAAGCATATACGAGTCATGCTTGTACTGCTATGACTCTTCTTTCAAGCAGTTGTAGTAAAATCACCTCAGGGCTAGTTCATGTGGAAGCCAGATCTGACATAACATCAGAGCCTCTTTCTTTGCTTTATGGTTTTGACTGGAAGGGGGAGCCCATGGCAGCATTGTGGGGGACGGGGAGCAGAGTACTAATGATATGTTTTGTTATCACCATGAACAGCAGTATACTCACTTACTTTTGCATTGGACTTGGATGGAGACAAAGCAAAATGAGCCCCTGAAATAAGATCTGTGCATCTATCTTACTTACCCTGATACAAGTCTTGTTTTCCTTTCCTGTCAGCCATAAATATGCTACTGCACTGGCTCTGTGATGCATTTATGTTTTTTTAGACCTTTGTACATCTGGGAAGTGCAAGTGTTGTATTTGGGTTATTTGCACATTTTGGACTCAAGGGGAAATCACTGCCCTTTGGCGAAAATGCAAGGGCAGAAGATGAAGAAAAGAACATCATAAAAATGTATAAAGAAGCAGACAGGTTTCCCTGCATTAATCAAGGCCTAACTTGGAGCCGCCTTAAAGAATTTAACGTTATTATTAGGAATGCAGAGTCAAATACTCAAAAGTGATTAATGCTAGGATTATATCAATATTGCCATTTTTAGCATGTGAGCTGCAACAGTCTTAACATGGTCACATACTGCTCTTATCCCTGCCAGACCACTGGTTTATTCAGTGTGCAGAATGTGCCATAGTCACATCTATTATTTACTACCTTTAATCTTATTTCTTAGTATATGGTGCTCAACTGTATCTACTGTTCATTATTATAACCCTACTAAAAGTATATTTTTTCCTCATTGGCTTTTCTGTAAATCTTTATTATCCTATTGAAGTGCTTAAATTAATTTTATGAGACTGAAAAAAAGGATGTTTTTCCATTAGCTCCATTTCCCAGACAGAAGACCTGGGACACTGAATAGCATTAATACTGGAGCAGCTTCTGACTTGCTTCTTTGCAATATCTAGCATTGTGAATTTCCTTTGAAAATGTGATTCTAGTCAGCTTTAGACAGTCATGACTCTTCTTTGACTCAGATTCCATACTCTTGAGTGTTTACAAGTAGAATGTATATTGGTAATCAACTGTGGAGTTTAATTTCAATGACTGTTCACATCAGAATGTATCAGAAGGACTAGGAAAGTGATCATCCGCCTGTACTCGATACTGGTACTGCACCTCAAATACTGTGTTCAGTTCTGGTCCCCTCACCACAGAAAGACATTGAGATGCTGGAGTATGTCCAAAGAAGAGTGAAAGAAGCTGGTAAAGGGTCTAGAGCACAAATCTTATGAAGAGCAGCTGAGGGAGCTGGGGTTGTTTAGTCTGGAGACAAGGAGTGGAGGGGAGACCTTATCGCTCTCTACAACTGCCTGAAAGGAGGTGGGTGGTGTGAGGTAGGTGTTGGTCTCTTCTCCCAAGTAACAAGCAATTGAACAAGAGGAGATGGCCTCAAGTTGTGCCAGAGGAGGTTAGAATTAGATATTATGAAAAATTTCGTCACCAAAAGGGTTGTCAAGCACTGGAACTGGCTGCAAATGGTGGAGTCACCATCCTTGGAGATATTTAAATGATGTGTAGATGTGGTACTTAGGGACATGGTTTATTGGTGGACTTGGCAGTGCTAAGATAATTATTGGAGTTGATGATCTTAAAGGTTTTTTCCAACATAAACAATTCTATGATTCTATTACATTTCACATTAGTGTCTTGCTGTACAGTTACAGTTCTGCTTGCTTAAATACTGAGACCGGCAGATCTGCATTAGTATTTCATTCCCAGTTTGGGTAATAACGAACTGCTTTATTTAGCCTGAGTGGGTCCAGCACAGTATCAGATGCTGCAGTAGAAGCCAGCTCTGCATGACACTATTTAAGTCCCTTGTTCATAGGAGTAATTTCTGTCTTTGTGGAAGCCCTTGTCTTTATTCATTATGCATATTCTAATCTCCAAAACAATATATGATCTGATATACAACAGGTCCAATTGAATATCTAACACTATGTGGGGCAAACTAAGGTGTTGGAGGATTTTACTTTCAGGCATTTCTGCAAGATTCTTGATTTGGAAAGCTTAACTTTATTCAGTGGGGTTTCTAGAGGAAAATGCGCTTCTGGCAAATTCTGATAACCCTTGCCTGGTTTATTCCTCATTCTAATCCTCTTCTTGCCAAAATCAGCTTTGTTGCTTACTGTGACAATATCATCTTGCTCACATTGTCTTCTCTGTATGTGTCTTACGTGATCCTGTCTCTTGCCCAGCAGTTGCCCCCAGTGTTAGACCTTTACAATGCATTTTGAAATACAAATTATCATTTTAACTAAAAATACTTTAAAAACAATTACAGCACAAGTATTAAGCTCTGTTTTGGTTTGGGGTTTGGTTACCCCTGTCCTTTAAGAAATTTATTTGATATACACCTATCTTGGCATTTCTGGTGCAGCTCTGTTCAAAACTCTGACAACTCATAGGAGGAGAGCACAATGCGCAGCCCTGGCACACAGCAGGGATCAGACTGGGATTCTGAATCACAACTCAGTTATTGCTTAGCATCAGAGGGGAAGTAAATACTATCATTCTTATTCATGGGGTATCTTACGTCTCCCTTCTTCATGTCAGCTCATCCTTCACCTCCCTATCTGGGATCAAAAGTGACACTGTTGCAGAAGCCTTTTGCTTGGCATACAGAGAATCTGGCATTCCCCGCATGGAAGAGTTCAGATCAGCAGAATACTTTTGCTCCTGCACAAGGACGTGTAACTCAGCCTGCAACTGTCACTGGATTCAGTTTGCTTCTGCTGTTTCCCTGCAAATGTGTACTTGTGCTGGGCTCAGTTGTTATGCTTGATTCTTGCCTTAAGTTCTGTTTAGGTGATCTTCAGGGTATGCTGTTATCTGTTACTTCTGGAAAACCAAAGTATTTAATATTTCCACATATCAGCCACAATGGGAAGTTCTTAAAAAATATCCACCAAGCTAGTTATGACCTTTATCTCTTAATTCTGTGTTGGGTCTCTGCCAAAACAAATATTTTCCATGAGCTTTGCTTACTGTGAAATGTTTTTCAGATATCGTCTGTGCTGGAAAACTGATATTTAACTAACTTGTCCTAACTCTGCCTATCCTTCTTCAGTAGTTCGCAGCTGTTTTATAAATACTGGACCTGTTTGGATATGGTGAAAATAGAATCATAGAATCATATAATAGTTAGGGTTGGAACCCCACTGTCCATGTCAGCAATAAAGATGTTAAACAAGACCGGTCCCAACACCGATCCCTGAGGGACACCACTCGTC
>JBAFWW010035801.1:20060-32015 GCA_036873685.1 Agapornis canus | reverse complement strand
AGACATTCAAAACCTGCCTGGATGTGTTCTTGTGTAACCTGCTCTGGGTGCTCCTGCCTTAGCAGGCAGTTGGACTGGATGGTCTCCAGAGGTCCCCTCCAACACTAACGATTCTGTGTGGTCCTGTGAAACATACGTTAGCACAGGAACAACCCAGGCAGATTCTCCTTTACAAACAAAAGCACAAACATGGTAAAGCAATGTCTGAGAGAGACCAGGCACTGCCCTGTGTCCAACAGCTCCGCATCCTGGGACAGCAGTTTCCACATAGCTGACTACAGCAGAGGTGCAGACAGGTAGTTTTGTTCCTTCACTAGGTCCCTCAGTCACAGCCCCATCCTATGTTCCTTCACATCAACATTTGTAGCACCCAAATGGTCCAAAGGCAGAGACATTGCAGGACACAGCAGCTGGGCCACCACACTCATTAATGGCCCAAGGTTAACTCTGGTTAACAGGCCCTTTTCTTAACATTCAAGCTGCAAAACAGTGCACAGTGCTACATATCCAGGTCTACCAGAAGAGGAATCCCTTGTGTCTGGGGTAAACGCCAAGTTTCTGTTACCAGAAAACAAGCTGCTCCTACCCACCCATTCCTTAAAGAAATAGGGAGACATATTAAATGTTCTTACAACATCCAGGCTCCAGAAGCATCCAAAGCCTTTCCCTCTTTGTCGATGGTGAACCTATAGCAGTAACCTTTCCTGGTTTAATCTCCTTTCAGACACATTTAAGTTTACACTTGAGGATGGCTACAGTCCCACTGCAGCACTGCAAACTGTAGAAGGGAAGGGACACATCCTCCTGTAGCTTATCCAGAGGGCAAGGTAGCCTGAGAAGTAGCTTAACTGCAATGGAAACCCCCTGGGAGCTGTAGGTTTGTCCAAAATGCTCAGTTGAGCTTCTGCTATCAAATGGAAAAGCCGAAGGGGGAAGGATAGAAAACAAGCCCTTGCACTTCCTTGAAAGCACACTAGCTGTAAAGGCAGCCTCAGCAGCCTCTGCTGGAAACAAAGAACATTACCAGCAAAGCCCAGGTGATTGAAAAAGCAGCAAAGGAGACCTGAAAGCTAATGTTGCTCTTGAAAAAGACAAAGCAGAATCCAAGCAGGAACAGAGGAGAGAACCTAGAAAGGTAAAGAAACATTCAAACAAGATAATGGAGAAGAAGTACTAGAAAACAGGGGAAGACAAACAAGTTGTACCTTTCTACCTCTGCAATTCATGTTCATCTTCTAGCATATACTGACACTCTCTAGACAAATCTAGGAAGGCATTTCTGCACCTCATACCTTTTCTTTGTCCTAGTACAGCACTCTCTTTGCACAAGAAAGCCAAGTTAAACATCAGGCCCAATTCCCAGAGCCTGTCTTCTGTGTCATCATGCAGCCAAAGCTGCTGGATCCTCACCATTCCAGCAACATGCTTATCCTCTTCAGGTCCCCAGGGCAGGTCCATAGTGATGAAGGATGACCAAAGCCAGGCTGTAACATCATTCTGCATGTTGAGGCCCACATCAACTGTGCTTTTGGCTAGACACACATCTAAACCACAGCTAAACTCCAGCCCTCCTATCACATAACTTAAGAACCAGACTGAGGACTCCAGAGTGAGACAAAAGGCTCATAGGTAGGGGTGGGGTTGAGTTTCCAGGTGAGGCTGGTCAGGCTAATTAATGCCTAGTAGTGCCTATTAGTGCCCTAACACAAGAAAGTAGCTTTGCTAACTGCAGACTTGGGGTGAGTCCAGAGATCTCACTGATAGGCAAGAAGGGATCTAGCAGAAAACAGTTGATAGAAGCAGAGGGAGAAATTGTGCTCATGCACAGCACCATGGCTGCAGACAGTGTTGCACCACAGCCCTGCCAGGTCTCAGCAGTAAATAAATAAATACCAATAACACTTACAATGGCTTCCTTCTGAAGTGACCAGAGAGAGGGCCATTACTGATATCATAGGCTCATAGAATGGTTTGGGTTGGAAGGGATCTTAAAGCTCATCCAGTTCTAACCCCCTGCCAGGGGCAGGGACCCCTTCCACTAGAGCAGGTTGCTCCAAGTCCCTGTGTTGAACCTGGCCTTGAACACTGCCAGGGATGGGGCAGCCACAGCTTCTCTGGGCACCCTGTCCCCCACAGCAAAGAGGCATTGCACAGCATGGACGCAGCCTTTGGAGATAGCAGAGATCAACCCGGTGGACTTCAGCCCTGCTTTCACCCCAGGCAGGCAGTGAAACCCACAGCCCTGCAGGCTCCCACATCGGGAATTCCCTGGGGCACCCATGGCCTTGGCCGGGGCAGAGGAGCATTCTGGAGTATTGCACAGTCACTAGGAAATGAAACCAAGCACTGTGAGAAGAGAGCAATTCTGTAGCTGTATCACACACAGGACACTTCTTCTTTTGTTCTTTGCAATACAGTGGCTGTCATCCATCACCCTAAATGCTGACCGGTGCCTTCCTAAATGCAATGTCAGCCAGATAAGAGCAGTAAGTTACAGGGTCTTTCACGGAAAGCGCTTAATTTCTCCACCAAAGACCACCTCAGCAGCTCACAAGTGTCCTGATAGTAAATGCTGTTTTTCTGGAGCAGCAATCCCCCCAGAGAGAGCAGAGAGCCATGGCTTGGTAAGTTAAACAAGCTTGAGGAATGCTCATGTAAACACAGTTGTGTGCTTGCGGTGTGGGGACAGTCAGTGCTCATCCCACCACAGAAGGGCTTTTCCCAGCAGGAACATCTGCAGGAAGGAAAATCTTTCTGCTTTCTGTGGGAATCCATAGAAGAGTGAGATGTGCTTGTGGAGGAGGTGGACCGGAGCCACAGAGACAAACAGCCCCAAGGCAAACAACAGGCATATCACACCTAGCACATCTGCAGGGACACAGCAGAGTTGGCAAACCCCTCTGGACAGGCACAGAACAGCCACCACTGGGGCAAGAGGAGTCCAAGGAAACTGGGCAGCACAGGGCCAAGAGACAGAGGGAAAAGGAGGCCACAGGGTTAGAGGCTTGCACTTGGTAGAGCCAAACAAAGACCACAGAAAGAGCATCTGAGTGATCCTGACTGCTGTCAATACTTTGTCTCTCCCTTTCTATCCCAGACAAGGGAAGAATTTTCATGCTTATGAGTTTAATGCATCCCTTGGGATGCACATCAATGTCATAAATTCATGAGAAGCTCCAAAATCATCTCTTCTTTGCTATTGCCCTTTTCCTGATCCTCACCCCATGGCTGTCCCTGCCTTCTGCTCCCAGGCAGAGCTGATGGAGCTCCCAGATCCTCATTAGTCCCCTCCATGCCCCATGCCTTCAGTCTGAGCTGGCTGGTGACCGCTTACCTCAGCCTCCCACAGACCCAGCTCTGTTTTGCCATGCAGACATGCTGGTTTGCTGTGGTTTCAGAGCAACTGAGGAAAGGAAGGAGGGCCGGTTCTCCCAAGCCTCCTGTCCAGAGGGCACACCTTGGGGAGCAGAGGAAACCTTACCTAGAGGTAGTGCTAAGCAGGAACACAGGAAGAAGAGGTAGAGAGTGCCACGGAAATGTCACTAAGCCTCTCATCACTGCCTACAGGTTGATTGAGAGGGATGGGCAATGGGGAAGGTACTTTCCAGAGACTTCTAGCAGGAGGACAAGTCTCCTATCTGCTTGTCCTTCTGGTTTTCTCTTTAATCTCCAGTTTTTACTGCTACTGTGCATAAAGAGAAGATGGGTGCATCTGAGGGCAGAGAGGATGGGTTCCCCCTTCCTTTACAAAGGGTACCTTTAGCCCTGGTATCTGATCAAGGTTGCACCTGGCTTATGGCTGAGCCTACACTGCAATGAGCTGTAGCACCTGAAACTTGTAAAAGCACAGAGCTGGGCCCTGCATGGGCACAAGGGTCCCCATATCAGACAACTTCTGGGCTCAGTTTGACCCCTCGGATTCAGGACATTAAGAGCACCCTGGTCCCATGTTCCAGTCCTGGGGATCAGGCCATGGAAGTGCAGGATGGGAAATACCACCAAGAAGAGTTCAGCTGCAGGGATGGCACCAGCTCCTCGGAGCCCCACAGCCTGGCCAAGGGTCCTGGCATCTTCCCACAAGCCAGATCTCAGCAGGAAGTGTCCAGACAAGCATCACTGGTGACGATATGCTGGGAATGAGAGGGGAGCAAGCAAGGGCCTGAGGATGAGTGATGCCAGACCTGGATCCTCTCCATCACCCTCACACATTACTGCTCAGGCAAGAACAAACAGTGCAATGGGATAAGACTAAATGGGCTGCCCATCACCTGGCTTCCCACAATTCCCAACTGTCCAGGTGTCCCATCTCCTCACAAAATCCCAGGCAGGTCCCTGAGACCTTGGCAGTTTGGTCCAGCACTGATGCTAAGAAAGCTGTGCCTAGGGGAAGTAGCCTCTTGACATCAAGTAGAGGAGACCACCAGCATGGAGGACAGCCAGCCCTTGCGCTGGCAAACATGCCCAGGGCATGTTCACAGATCCCATGGATGCCTCTGCACCAGACAGCAATAAGAAGAAGCCATCAGGGCTGCAGGACAGGAGCAGTTTTAGCCCCTGCAGTGCTGCTCGCCTTGTCTGTGGCTGCATGTGGAGCTCTAGGAGCAACAAACACAAACATGAGGGATGCTGGTGACAGTAAAAGCCCCCATACATCATGTCTTTGGAGGCAAGGGTCCAAGCCAGTTCCAGTAAAGCCGCTGGAAGGGGTATTTTATTTCTGTTGCTGCAGAAAAGCAGGCAGCTATTCTGCTATGGTCCTTGAATGGGTGGGAATGTCCATGGAGACCCTGAGACTGCAGCAGATTGTGCCTGCAGTGACTTGTGCCCTTTGAATGCAGCTTGGGGATCATCCAAGACAGGGGCCTACAAGAAATCTGGAGAGAGTCTTTTTACAAGGACATGTAGGGACAGGACAAGGGGAATGGCTTTAACCTGACAGAGGGGAGATTTACATTAGAAATTAGGAGAAACTTCTTCATGCTGAGGCGCTGGCACAGGGTGCCCAGAGAAGCTGTGGCTGCCCAATCTGTGGCAATGTTCAAGGCCAGGTTGGACACGGTGGCTTGGAGCAACCTGCTCTAGTGGAAGGTGTCCATATCCATGGCAGGGGGGTTGGAATTGGATGAGCTCTGAGGTCTCTTCAACCCAAACCAGTCTGTGATTCTATGACAGGTGAGAGAGAAGTGCTTTCAAGATCCTGGCAGCCAGAGAACAACCCAAAGTGTACACAATATTCTTAAATAGGTGCAGCCTTTCCTTTCTTTCCAGGCTTTGTGCACAGTTACCAGCAGAGCAGCTTTTTGTCAGCTCCCTAGGAAAGCTTTTCAGTTCTAATTATTTGTAAGTGCACAACATGTGAAATACAGGTCCTGGGCATGGATAAAGGGCTGCAGAGATTGCTCCAGAACACCTTACACCAAAGTGGTCCCAGTACATCACCCCAGACCTGCTGAGAGCATGTCTGGGTCGTACTGCAGCAAAACCTGGTGCTGCCCCAGCAGTCCATGAGGATACAGTTTGGGTAGGTAAAGAGAAGGAAAATCACAGCTGGGAGAGAAAAACAGGAGGGCTTGGAACACTTTATACTGAAATTAGCTCTTGGCTGGGTTTTTGACGCGGCAGTGACAGGCTGCTTTCTCCAAGGAAAGTGTGTGCTTCCCCCTGAAGAGATTGTTGACATTTGTATTAGAAAAGCTCACTCTGTAGTTTATGAAACACTGAGCCCTGCTGGTTCTGACGGATTTCCAAGAATGGGGCTCTGAAATGGGGAAAACTGCTGCAGGGCTGGGGGAGGGACAGACAGCCAGGACCTGGCCCAGGACATCAATCAGGGGTAAGGGCAGCCTGCTGCTGGAGCTGGAACCTGGATCACCATCCCCTAGAGAGCCACAGGAAACAAGGACCTGACTGGGATCCGTGCTGAATGGCGGCATGGCTGTGAGGAGGGCACATTTACTGATCCCAGAAGAGATGCGTACAGCCACGCTTTTGCAGGCAGGTTGGCCAAGTGACCCCACAAAAGGATAGAAATTGACAAACCTGCTTCCAGCATCACAGAGAAGGGTGCAAGCCCCTTGTCCCTCAGCTTCCCAAGGAACTGGGCCAGGACACAGTGCTCCTTGTCAGGTTATCCTCCAGCCAAGGATGAACCTGGTCTGCTGCAGGCTAAGCCCCTCCTGCAGCCCCAGGGACCCCTATCAGCAGCAGCAGCTTAGCCATGATGCAGATCCACCTGGAGCATCCCCCCCTTCCCCAGCCATTGCCCTTCACAGGTCATGGAGCGAGCAGCAGGAAGGCTTTTGCCCCAACAAGTACCAGTTATCCTCCTTTCCCACTCACGCTGTTTATCTTGGCCTCTTCCCATACCAGCCTTCTTCCTCTTCCTACTCCAGATTGTATTGCTGGGGCTGTCACTGTAGTTAATGAGCTGGGACAGGGCTGGTGCTCTGGGAAAGTCACAACAAGAGACAGCTGAGCCCAAGGCATTGCATATCCACAGGGAGGAGGGTCCCAGAACAGGGAACACATGAAAAAGGAGACCCGGGGCAGCAACCAAGGGAGCAGCAGAACAGGGGAGGAAAAGGAACAGGGTTATGCTTGCATTCAACAAGTGCCAGCAGAAGCCATAGGGTGCCTGGACATCCTCTGGCTTGGACAGCCCAACCACTGCACCACTGTGGATACTATTGTAGTGGCAATGGGCCCACAGCCTGCAGGAATAGCCCCTGGCTTGTCTCACTGCCAGCCTGTGCCCTAACTTGCTGGCTGGCACCAAAACCAGGCCAGGGGCAGTGATAATGATTAATGATGTGGACAGTCACGTATGACACCATGGTCTATGGGAGGAGAGCATGGAGCCTGGCTGTTGGCCATGCAGATCCCACCCGTCCGCATTCAGCCCATGATTCAGCTGAACAGAGCAGCTTCACTCAAGCATCACAGGGATCATGTGAAAGGGCAGTGCTCAAGTGGACCTGCTGCCACATTGGGGCAGCAAGGACAAAGTCCAGGAGATCCAAGGCTTGGGAAGAAAACGGCCCAGGATTCCAAGCTCATCAGTGACGAGGGGCAGGATCCCCTCCATCCATGGTTGTGCCTAAGAGAAGGTGTTTTCTCCTGGCTCCATTTCCCCAAAAGCTCTCTCTCATTGCCTGCACCCCAGATGCTAGCAAGCACCAAACTATAGGGCAGTCCACACTGTGACTCAGTTTCCCTTCACTACAAGGACAAAAGGCCTGCTCCTGAAGCTTTTTCTCCATGTCTCATGCATGTCTCATGCAGCTGTGAGAGCAGAGAGCTCACCCGAGCAGTTCTGCCAATGGGACTGAAGTGTTTTAGGCTGAATGGTGCAATACTGGCACGTTCCCTCCTACCCCATCTCTGCAATACAGTGCCTTGGAGATCTTCTCTGTTGATGAGCAACACAGAGCACAGCACCTGCCACAGGAAGATGCTAAGGTACTCCCAGGACAGGCTTGCAGCCCAGCTGCTGTAGAATGTGCCTTTCACCCCTATGAAACCCCCTTTTCCGCCTCCTTTCACCCCAGCACAGCCCCCACTGCCATAGAGCATCGCCGGCAGCAGTGCCTTGCGCACCCCATGCTGGTCTTTGGGCTCAAACACAAAGCAGGTCAACCACCAACTGTCTTTTCTTTTTATTTAACAAAATCACAGCACAGTGAAAATGAAGGAGAAGCAGCAACTTACATCTGTAATTGTTTCATTGAAGAGATCTAGCAGCAAATACCTGTGCACGAACACTGCTTGTTCACACCAGGCAGGGTGTGAGCATGGTGGCAGGCTGGAGGACCAAGGAGGAGGGCAATGTCCCTGAGGATAGCAGGGGCTGAGGACAACATCGCTGCCACCGCTCCGACACCACCGTGTTACTGGCTCTATTTCTACCCATGCAAGGAGGACAACAGAGGAAACAGTGCAGGGAAGTCAGGGCATGAGAGAGGAAATGCACAGACCATGGTATCCCCTAGGGCATCTATCTTGTGCCACAGTGCATGGCCAGTGAGGAACATCCCCATCACACCCCTCCATGCCCACTCTGTCCCATCCTCACAGCTCTTCCCAGGGATGCAGAAGGACTCAGTCTTGGGACTGATGATGGAAACCACAGGGATCAGACTAGCACTGGAGGTCCCAGCTGCTGTGTGGAGGGAAGGCTGAGACACCCCAAATTCATCTTGCAGAATCCATCAAACAGGTGGAGCCTCAGGTCCAGCAGCCCCTGGCTCAGCCTCACACGGGTTGCTGGGTCACACTGGAGGTGATAGAGGGGAAAGGAGAGAGCAGGCAGCGCTCTGCCCAGCCCCACACATTTGCACGAGTGCTGAAGAGGGTTGGCTTGTGGCTGGAAATGGAAGCAGGTTGGATCCATTTGCTTCGGATTCACAGCTGGGAGCCAGCCCCACTCCAGATGCTGGGGCTGGCCATGGGCTTCTTCGGAGCCTATTTGCCCTGGTGTTTGGCCTGGGAAAGTGAAAAACTCAGCAGTGACAAGTGTGATGCTTGGGGCAGGAGCCTCCCCAGAGTCTCTTCCATGCGAACAGGGTGGTCACCAAGGGATGGATGACCTCCTGTGGGCAATGGGGACCTTGCAGGGCTTGTAAAGCACCCACTAAACTTATTGCAAGCCTGTGGCTGCATTTACTTGGGGTGTAAGAGGGACTGTGAGAAGCCAAACTGGTCCCAGGAAGGGGGGATGGAGACAAAGTGCCCATGCCTTGGTAGAACATGTCCCAGCTCTTCCCAGAAGCACAGTCACACCGGGAAAAGCCTGTTTGTTGATGGATAAACACACACACACACACACACACACTGACTGCCCTATTTCCAGATGAGAACAGGGGTGGCTCTTACCTTCCTGGCAAAGCTGGCATTCAGCTTCTCTTGGAGAAGAAGCACCCATGAGGCCTGAGGGGGGGCACAGAGGCGCCTGCCCTTTGTGGTGATGAACCTGACAGGTCCATGGGGAAAAAGACCAAGATGAGGTGAGCAGGACCCCCTGAGCACGCTCAAGCACAGCTCAAGCTCTCACCCACTGCCTCCCTCACTGCCCTCCCCCATCCCTACATAAAGATGACTTTCTTCCCTGTCTTCTGTCCCATGTTTCCCCCACTGCCCATCCCCAGCAGGTCCTGCTGCGGCTGAGCCTTCAATCTCCAAGGTCTCTTCCCTATTCCCTCAACCCCAAAACCAGCTCAACAAACCTCCTCCTCCAACTCTGTTTTGCCTCTCCCCCTGCCTCCCTGCAGGGTCCATCCCTCGGTCATCACCAAGGGGCTCTTTCTTTGTGATCACCCCTGGGGCTTTGTCCCTCACCCATGACCACCCTGGGGCTGTTGTCTCTTACACAGCAGCTGGGATAAGGCAGCCATCCTGCACGAGCTGGGGCCGGTAAGCCTTCACTATCCGTGCTGGGATGGGAACATTCTTCGTCCCCAGGCAGCAGTCAAGGACGTTGTTCCCACCGTGCACTGGAGGAGGAACACACCATGCAGCTGTTTGGATGCACCTTCACCCAGCCATCCTGGAGGGTGAAGGTGCTGTGGGGCAGGATGTTGTCCTATGCACATGCAGGCAAGAGCTTCATTGCTCCCACACCCCTTTGCCTCTTTCCAACAGAAAGCAGAGATGAGAAACAGCAGGTTGTTAGAAGACAGTGTTTCTGCGTGCATGCATCCCTCCCATAGCACCAGCAGCAGCAGCAAGCAAGGTAGCACAGAGGGCTTTATCTGTCTAGAGGATACTGCAATACAGACATCAGCCCACCCTGTATGGATGGGTCCTGTGACATCTGGGGGACCCAGATGCCTGCATTTCACTGTGGGGTAGGGAACCTCAGTCACCCTCCAAGCAAATGCTGTATTCACTGTTAATGCCCACTGAGGCTGACAGAGCCCAGGGGTGCCTGTAGCCCCATGCAGCAAGGTGTGGTGTAACACCACAAGCTACCTGGACTCCCAACATCCCTACACCAGAGGCCTGATATCACCCACACAGACATATGTGACCTGTGCAAACAGCATATCCCACACAAGCATCTCCTCAAACATGGACTATGCACTAGCACACACCTTCCTTTCTGCTCCCAAGCCATGCCGCTTGTCCCCAGCCTGCCCAAGGTCAAAGGATGCTCCCTTCGGTAAGCTGGGCTAGGGCACAGGGAGGCAGGATTGCTCCACAGCCGTTCCCAAGCACAGCTTTCCAGACCCAGCACACTGCAGGCTGTTGCCTGGACTTTGGGCAGGGTGAGTCCTTCTGGGACTGGTTACAGCAGAGGATGCGGAAGGCTGGGGCAGACCCCCAGGTGTGAATGTCTTTAAGAGTCCTCTGAAAACTCAAAAGAGAGCAAGAAACCTTCCCTGCGCAGGAAAGGCAGACTGAGAGGTTCCCTCTTACCATTCAGGGCACATCCCAGCACCAGGAGACCGAGGCAGAGAAGCTGCAGCTTCTGCATTTTGCTGCTGAGTCTGGCAGTGGATGGGCTGGAGGCGATGGTGAGGTTCAGGTAGCAGAGGTGAGCTCTGCACTGCTGCTGGTTGCACCCCTCTGACTATTTATCCTTCCAGCCCCGTAGCTTTCACTTTCCATTGGAGAAGAGGGGTGGGAAGTTGCAACAAGTCTTACCACAGGCTGGATTTTAATCTATGAGCGGTTCCCAAATATCCCATCTGCTTTCCCTGAAGCCAGCTGCTCTGTGGTCCCAGAGCCAAACACCCTCACAGCCAGCACACAGGCCACAGGGGCTGCAGCTCCAGGGTGCCTTTACCCTGTGAAAGTACCCGAGGGCTCTGGGCCAGCACATGAGATGTCTCATTCCATTCAATTCCCAATCCTAGATGTCTCTGGGACATTCCCATTAGATATCACACAGGCTCAACCCCCTGATGCTGCGGGAAGAATGTGCTTCCACCCTAATTTTGGGGTATGCATCAGTACTGGGATGATGTCTGAGCCCCTGCATCTGGTTCCAAGATCTTGTTTGGTTCCCTCTGCCTTCCCCAGTGCCTGGCAGGGGGACACATCCAAAGCTGACGCATGGAGTAGAGAGAGCCCAGCCATCATTCTCTGCCCCAGGACTGCGATCTCAGATGCCAGAAGACAACCTGGTTTCCAGGTGACAGCAATCAGCTCATGGCCAGAGACAGCCACAGAGCTTCCTGGAAACAGGTTCTCACAGCACAGGAGCAGAAACCGCCCACGGAGGCTGTGAGCACAGCAGCTCACATGGGCACCGCAGGGAGTGAACATCAGTGTTCCCACTGCAAACCTTATCAGGAGCACAGGGATGGGGCTGTTTATCCAGGGGATGGTGACTCATAACCTACCAGTGCTACCTGCGGTGATGTTCCTTAACCAGCCTGCTTCAGCCCTCATATGTATCATTGTGGGATGCTGAGAGTGGTGGGGTTGTGCAGACCGGAGAAGAAATGGTGAAGGGGGGGTCTCACTGCTTTCAGCACCCGCCTCAGAGGGGTTTGTAGAGATGCCTCAAAGGGGGTTGGAGAGGTGGCAGGGACAGGCTTTTCTTGGAGGGATGCAGGGACGGCACCAATTGAACCCATAGAACTTCCCATTGATAACAGGGAAAATGTTTCCCCACAAGGGAGAAGAATTCCTAGAGCAGCATCTATATCCCTCCACCCTCCCCCTGCTCCAGCTTTGGCCTGTCCTGGCATCAAAGTGGAAAGCACTGTACAGCCCTTCCACAGGGACAAATATCTACCCGGGGACAAGACACAGAGCTGGGGCTTGGGGACCTCAGTGGGGACCTCTGGCCCTCTCAGGCAGCAGCAGCTCTGCCCCTTCCCCACAGCACAGTGAGAAGCAAGAGGAGACTCTTACCCTTTGGCCTTTCCCAGGGGCTGGTACCACTGGCCCGGGTCCTCCATCCTTGCACTGACACCAGCCTCGTGCAAGGAATGGTCTCCTCCATCAGGA
>JBAFWW010035800.1:12891-39133 GCA_036873685.1 Agapornis canus | reverse complement strand
GACCTTACAAGTCTCTACAACTACCTGAAAGGAGATTGTAGTGAGGTGGGTGTCAATCTCTTCTCCCAGCTAACAAGCAACAGGACAAGAGGAAATGGTCTCAAGTTGTGTCAGAGGAGTTTTAGATTGGATATTATGAAGCACTTCTTCACCAAAAGGGTTGCCAAGCACTGGCACAGGCTGCCCAAGGGAGTGGTGGAGTCACCATCCCTGGAGGTGTTTGAATCATGTGTGCATGTGGTGCTTAGGGACATCATTTAGTGGTGGACTTGCCAGTGCTAGGCTAACAGCTGGACTTGGTGATCTTTAAGGTCTTTTCCAGCCCAAACTGTTCTATGATTCTAAGGGATTCAGAACTGAGCCCATTTTGCAGGTAGATCCTTGCAAGCACTGAGGCTGTTGAACTCAGAAGCTATTTTAAATGTGGCAGCAGTAACTCAATGCCTATGAATTTTTAAACAACGAAGCTCTGGATCAATTGAAAATCTTTCAGTGCACCTCTCTAGTAACAACTTGTTTATGTGCCACGTGCTTTTCTTCTCTCTTTAATTGGGTCATAATTACTCTGCTTACAATGCTATGTGTGGTGAATGCACTCGCACATCTTGCCCACTCTTCCTGAGACAGTCTGGCATCCCGGACCTGGTTCTTCCCCATCCTTCACTAGGGCAGGTTTGCAGCTGCTCGGCCCTGCACAGGTGGCTCAGCTGTGTGAGCAGAGCAGGGAATTGAGGATGCTGAAGCTGCATGACATACCTCATCCCTGTCTTGAGGCAGTGGGAAGCTCTGGAATGCTGTATTTCCCCCTTTTGTGGGGCAGGAACCTGGTTCACTCCTCCACCAGTCACAGTGCCTTATCGTGCCAGGGTGGATGAGGCTGTGGGGTGGGCATGGTGCCGTCCTGGAGGCTGAGACACCACTGTGCTGGCAATCACCTCTCCCAGCCATGTGGGGACCAGTGGCACACACGGCTCCCTGTGTCAGGAGTCAACCTGTGATGGACGAAGCAGGAGAGCGCTTCTGAAATGCTGGGTGCAATGTGTCCTAAACCCCCACTTTCTAATTGGGAAGTTTAATAATTTCTTCCCTAAGTATTTCTACTGCCTGGCCAAAAATGATGCCTAAAATTAGCTTCCCTGATACAGACATTTTTGTCATATTTGTGCATTCCTATCTGAACATTGAAAGCCAGCTGTTCGGGCTGGGTTACGGGGACCAGTCTGCTGTAACTATACTGATCTGGCATTGTTAGCCCCAGAATTAATAGCTTTTTTATCTGTCTGCATCCTATGCTCATTTTTTCCGTACTAAGAGAGTGCCAGAGGAAGCATTATAAGGGCTATATAATTAAAACCAGAAGTGCCTCCCATTGAACTTAACAGTAAATGCTAATGGTATTTCTAGCAAAAGCAATGCCTTGGGGAACTCATTGCAAATGAACTAAGAAGGACTCAGGGCTGTTGCTTTTATGGATTTTAACTGAATCTGTACATTTGAAAGGAGATTTGTTTTTTTTCATGTCATTTGAAGTCCTCTGTAAATGTGTTCACTGACTGCAGGGTAAAGCCTGTGAGACCAGATTCAGAAGCCACCCCTGATTCTGTTGTTTCTTCCCTCACCAGGACTTTTCCATCACAACCCAGTTTTTCCATCTCTTTTCTGTTTCTACACTGGAGAAAGCCGCTTGTCTTTGGGGAGTGACACTAGAGTGAGAAAGAGCTGGGCTCTGGTGTGATGAGAGGGCAGTGGGAGGCTGGTGACCTTGTGGTCCCCAGTGTCCATATCTGGGCTGATGCTAGCAGAGGGACTGAGGGCTGGCCCTGATCATCTCAGAGCCCTGCACCCTTTAGGGCAGAAAATAAAGAAGTTGAGAGAGACAAAAATAACCTATTTAAAGAATGCCCACAAAAATCCAGTGGTCTCGGAATGGCCGTGCTGTGCAAATACTTCTGTGCCTGATTTTCCAGGCATGTGTGAGAAGTTTGCACAGGGAGTTTTAAGCAGAGTGTTTTAGGAGACTTCGCTGTAGCTGGTGAAGCATCCCTGTGGCCTGGCCACTAAGATGCTTGCTGCAGGGATGGGGGCTCTGTCAGGGTGGCAGAACATTGGGAAGCAGGTAACAGCTCAAGATGAAATGTTTTCCTGCACTGAGGGGCATGAGGATCACACCAGGGGCTACAGATGGGCTCTGGTGTCTGGCTTACATGCTCCTGACAGCTGAATGCCTCATAGGGAAAGCTTCCTGTGCTGGCACAAGGCCTTTTGCTGAGCTACTTCTGCAACAACAAACCGTGCTGCTGGGAAAGGAACCAGGAAGCCTTCCTTTAAAAGGCCAAGCCCAGTGCTGGAGCAGGCTGGTCTGGAGGTGGGCAATATAGTGACCACGTTGCCAGCCACAGTTCCTGCTCTGCCCATCAACACCAACCTCCCTCTACAGCCCTGGAGAGCCTGCATAACTCAAAATGCTGCTAGAAGCGATCTAAGCCAGTCCCTTTCTGGGCAGGGACAGGTCTCAGTCAGTGGAGGATGGCTGTAGGCTTGAGGGACCTAGCCTGGTGCTTGGGCAAATTCCTGCCATGCTGGGAATGCAGGGAGCAAACATCACTCCTGGCAGAGAGATGCTGGACACGTCAGTGACAAGGGACCGCACAGGGCTACAGGTCAGAAGCTGATTCATCTAAGCCATAAAGCAAGCTTTGCTGCTCCCAGCCAGGACTGGTTTTGAACCAGCTGGCAGAAAGGCAATCCAGGAGCATCCTTAGCTCCTTGGTAAGCTTGTTCTTAGTCATCTGTGCTCCTGCAATGTTACTGGTGAACTCTGAATGGTGAGGAGCTGCCCTGGTGCTGCTACTGGGGTCCCTCAATCAGCTGAGTTGGTTCCAAAATTTGCAGGTTGACCCAAAGCTTGCGTCAAGGCTGGTGGTAGACTTGGTAGAACTTGACCAAAGGTTGGGCAATCAGAATGATTTGACTTAGCATTGTCTTCTCCTTTCTCAACACCTTTTAGTGGTTTCTGGAGGAAATACAGCCAAGATATGCATGAAATTCAATATGCTGAGCATGCCTCGGTGCAAGGAAGCACCTGACACCTAGCTATATTATTAAAATGTCTTGCAACTTTACATCTTCTTGCTGATGCGATGCTGTGTGACCTTCAGTGACAGCAAGACCATTCTCTCAGTGAGATGAGAGCCAGGGAGGACAAACCAGAGGACAAGCAAGAAGCTGTACTCCTGTGCTGGCAGGGCAGTGGGCCATGAAACTCTCATCTATTGGTACTTCTGCTGTGACTTTGGCCGCACTCCATTCCCAGAGCCAGCTCAGTGGGGTGCAGGTCATGGGATGTGCTGAAGGGCTTGGAGGCACAGCCCTGGACAGAAGCTATGGGCAACTCAGTCCTTCAAGCAGTCACCGGTTGCTGCGTGCTCGGTTTCTCCAGGATGGAGAAGTGAAAAAGAACCTATAATTACTGGCCACAGACATTTGCTCTGGCAAACATCTGTGCTCTGGCCAAACAGGGGTGGAAGTCAAAGGGCTCGGTACAACAGCCAGGCCAGAGCAGGCTCTCTTACACATAAGCTTATAGGCACACATCAGAAGTTTTGTTCTTGGCAGATGTAAGCTCTGAAAAATGTGGCAAGGAGAGCAGGATGTTCGGTCAACCCTTTAATAACAAACAGCTGTCATAAAGCGTGGGCTTCCTACAAGTTTGCCACCAAGCTAATTGGAGCCAGTGCTTCAGCTCACGTAGCAAGGAAATGTCAGGGTGGAGAGGGCCCATGGTGAGTCTTCTCCTCCCATATGAACATTATCCCTTCTTCCATCATCTTTCTTTCTTCTCGTGTCTCTGCTGCAATGCTGCATGGCACTGCATCTTTTCCTAACAAAAAACAATCCCCGTAACATACTTTACATCTTGCTGCAAGTTGGAAATTTCCAAAGGCTGCCTTCACTCTGGCTATTGGACCACAGAGAACAAGCCCAGGAGGCGAATAGCCAGCTGAACTTCAGGGTCACCAGCACTCTTGCCACTTTTGGTAACAAGGGAAGCTGAGGCTGAGGTCCGGCCCTTGTGTAAGCCTGTGGTTGGTCACTGAAATCATTGAACCATCCAAAACACACAGAAGACTTGTTCCCTCCCCCACCCATCTCATTTTGTTTTTCCTTTATTCCCTTGTTCATTTTGGAAACCAGCATTATAGGAAACTGCAGTAAGCTATTTTCGGGGCAGCTACATGGTTTTTGACTTGTTGGCATCCCAGTAAAATCCTGACCTGCCAAGGGCAGTTAGCCCAGTATCTTGGTCCTGTATGAGGTCCAAGTTTCACATCCATTAGGCAGCAGAGCTGATGATAGAAGCTGTGATTTAGAGGTTGCCTAATGGAATCCTCTGCCCCAGAAGACATTCAGAGTAAAATTCACAGTGATGCTCGATGCAAACTGCTAAGTTTGAAAAGTGATGTGTTGATTGGGCTAAAAGTGAGTAGAGACACATCTGCCAGGCTTCAGCCAAGCCTGGCTAAGGGGTGATTGTCCAGCCCAGCACCTCCCTAACTGAAGGCACGTTCGCTGTGCTGTACATGGGAACGTATCCTGGCAGGAAAATCAGGTTGCTGGTGAGGAGCAGGTTGAGCTGCTGTGAAGAGCATAGAGGAGAACATAGAGGAGCATGTCCCTTGGAAGACGATTTTAGGGGATAGAAGATCTGTTGAAGAAGAATGTCAAGAATTGAGATTTCCTTCTCTGCTCACTTAGGGTCGAATAAACTGGGTCCCAGATCAGCATCTTTTGATTGCAGTTCAGTACCAGCGGGGAACTGCTGGGTTAGGGATGCAAACCAATCTTGTGATTATCTCCCACCTCACATCTATTGACTCTAGAGAGTGTTGTCAAAGCTCCCCAAATGGCAGGAGGTCAGATGAAGCTGTAAGTCCTCCTTGTGAACCTGCTGGATGTATTATGTATTGAGGTGTAAAGCTCATGTGTGGAAAGGGGACAATAAGAGTGATTTTTCCATAGCCATAGTCTCAAAGACACCTCTGTGCTGTTTGAACCTCAGCGACTATGACTGAAGTCATCAATAAGTAAATCAATTGCTACCTTTCAGCAGGCAGCCACAGCATGTTTTATACTCTGCAAGTCTTCACTCAGTCATGCTGTCTGCTGACTCCACGTGCTGAGACAGCATGCAGATGCCTTTATGAGAGGGCTTTTAAGATGGAGCTTAAACAAGACTGAAGCAAACTATGTGTAGGCCAGATCCTAAATATAGTTGAAATACCACCCCTTTAATTGGGTGTTGATTCTCTCCTAACCAATTCTTCAAATGCCTTTTCAGTTGTTGGCAGAAATTCAGCTCAAGTACAAAGAAATAGAGTTGTTTTTCAAAATATATTTCTGGAAGATGGGACTGTGGTCATGCAGAGGGAAAACTACCCTTGTAGGTGCACATTTGAGTCTCTTACACCTTGGTAACTTGCTGCATAAGGCAAAAGGCAGAAAGTGAGTCTACCCAGCAGCCTGTGCTAGAATCTTCCTTGCTGTGGCATGCTTTAAAAACCCATAATGTAACTATCAACTGAAAGGAAAACTGCCTGAAAGCTTGTCATTGCCAGTTCTGTTCCTTTGCACTAAATCCACTGGGCCTGCCAATGGGAAGTGGGGAATGAACTCCTTACTTTGCTTTGCCTGTGTTCGTGGCTTTTGCTTTCCCTATTAAACTGTGTTTAGTTTAATCTCAACCCATGCATTTTTGCACTTCTACTCTTCTGATTCTCTCCCCCTCCTGCTTGGGGGAAGTGCACGAATGGCTGTGTGGTGTTCAGTTGCCACCTGGGGCTAAACTGTGACATGCCATTTTCAAATCGCTCCTGCAATCTATATCCAGATACTACTTTGAATTACCTGAAGATATTGCGTGTATTAGGTTTAAGTTTACTACAGTGAAGTACAAATAGATTTTAGACTTTACCTGTCCCCAGCCATCAGAAAAGATGATAAAGCAAAGACACTTCTCCAAACAGCCTCACTTAAAAGCCTGGGAAAAAACTGCGCTGTATTGATTTGTTTCGCCTGATCTGAAAAACTCAAGTTTCTAAATTCTACACCAGATCATTCTTGGCTGACTCTCAGGCAGATTCAAGATGCCCCAAGCAACTCGAATGGCACTGAGAAGAGCAGAGATTAAAGGACAATACACAAAGCAACACAAAAGCCTTGAATGTTCTATTTAAAGTGACTTTATTAAAACATCGTTAATATAAAATGTGACCAAGTACATTTTTTGTAAGAATGTTTAATAAAAACATACTAAAGAAAGAAGGAGCATCAACTCTTGTCAAAGCACAGGAAAAACCTACCAGGATAAGTAAAAGTTCTGCAGCATGTTCTACCAGCTGGTCCCAATGTGTATTAGGGTCGAGTTAGCCGACGGAATCGACAGGCAGCCCAGGTTCTTCCCTAAGAAGCTTTAAGGTATTTAGCAGAGGTTTAAAATGTCAGTAGGAGACTTTGGTTTTAGATCTCCCCATATCAAAGCAAGATTAGAACGCGCATCTTCACCTTCGATTTACAATTTTCCAGCAGCTGAATGTACAGCAAACTAGATTCACTGGTAACTGTAAGCCCCAGGGTTAACATCTGCCAGACTTGAAAAGAAGGTGCAAGCCAATACTAATTACACACCTGAAGAATTTGTGCTAAAGCTGTTCTAAACTGGATTAATGCTGGATGCTAAAAATGGTCAGCTAAGAAAAAACTGCAGTAAAGTCCAGGCTGGCAGAAACAGCAAGTGTTTTCTGAACTGCTGAATGCAGAGACAATATCCACCAGTTATGGGAGTCTGTACATCTCAGGAAGGATGTAAAGAAGCTTTCAGAAGTCTATAAATAAGGAGGCTACTGAATCACTTAACTCTGTGGCAGTCTTCCTCGTTAGCTAAGAAACCCTTAAGAAAACACTAGAAAAATTTGGGGTTTTGGGCTTGGTGGTTGCTTACAGCATTCTCCTTCATCAACAAGTAAGTTTAATGTTTATCAACATCCTGCTCTCATTCAGAACAAGCAGCACATCACTTAGATGCAAGGATTTTTCCAGGACATCTCAAACTTCCTGTAACAGGCAGAAGAAAATCCTGCAGCATCCAATTCTGCACATTTAACTGCCCCTGGCACTGAATCAAATGTCAAGTGCTAATCCATGAGAAGCACAGCACAATTACAGTCTAGGAGATGGTGACCTTCATAGCCTTGGCTGGGACCCATTAGACCCCTGTGTTTTGCCTTCTACCCCAAACAAATACTATGGGACTATTGCTGAGGTAAAGGGAAAGGTCAAACCTTTGGCATTGGAGCAGCCCAGTCACTAGCTGTGCGTAGGGGGAATTAAGGCTTCAAGGTGAGGTAAACACAGTGAGAGTCAGTGTGTAAATCATGCTGCATTTCAGAGACAACAGATTCAAATGACAGCTAGTCTTGTTCTCTACATTTAAAACACCAAAGACCATTCAAAAGCAGAACTGGAGGCAAGTCTTCTGAGGGCCACCTTGAGATGCCTCTGCACCTCAGGAATGAATGTAACCCACATCTTGAACACTGAAGAAAATGTACCCACAAGGAGGAAAAAGCACCAAAGTTGATGAGTCCTTGAGACGATAAACTGCTTAAAAAACAAAGAAGCCTTATACTGCTATAACCTCCCATAAACATAGTGGTTGCCTGACACAAAGGTAATCTAAACTCCAGCAATTCTCAGTGCTGTACTTCCAGCACTACTATCACAAAGAGTTACGCTCTAGTAAGGAGGCAGTGAAATAATTAGGCTTGTGTTCCCTGAAGACAGTTTCTCCCATTCATTAGGTGTTATCCCATTCCACTCCACTCACCCCCAAGTCTTTAATCCGAAGACCAGAAAAAGCTGTCATTTCCCCAGGTCATTTTTCTAACATGCTTATGTTATTTTAGCAGATTTGTAGGGTACAAACACAGTGCTTCTTTGGATCCATCATTTTGGCAATGCCTTTGCCCTCTAAAAGAAAAGTGTTTTCAAGTAAGTGGTACAAAAGTTACTTTCAAACAAAATGAAGTATAGAGATCAATGCAATTCATCTGTATGCTTTTTTTCCATACTGTTTTTGCTACTTTTCTGAAGTATGGAGTTACTTGCTTATTTGGAACCACTGCATGTGCTACACTATCTCTTACAAGCCATGCCAGCAAAGTTTCAATTGAGAACAGCAATCTGGTCCTGTCAGTTCCACTCGTAGCACGTGAAGATTCTCATCTGTTTTTCTTTAACACAGGTATGGTAACTTCTCGCACCCTCTCAATACAGTAGCTACTAAAAAGTTTAACAGATATTAAAAAAATACCCAAATGAAACCACACTCCTATCACTGTTTAAAAAACCAAAACCGCATATGGTATTACAAAAGTTTATACAAAGGCAACATTTAAGAGTTTGAAACTTACTTCTAAAAAAGACACAAATGCTAGTCAATTAACGTACAAGGAGCAAGATATTCCACTCCTTCCCCAAAACTGATCTGATCTATTTTGAAGTGTATTTTACCAGTTGTCTAGAAAATCAAAGCCAGTCTTCAAGATAACATTGCTTGTACTAGTCTGCAAGGGAAAAAAGAAAAGACAGACAAGAAATGAGATGCAGTTGTTAATTACGGTATTACAAACTCAGTCTTCGACTACCTATCTACAAAACAAAGTTTAAAATGTTGGCTGACAACATTTCATTACCTTGCTCTAGCATACCTAAGAACCTACACCAGAGAATGCTAAACACGGAAGAATACTCACAATGACCAAAAAGGCAATTCCAGATAAAAAACAAAATTCTTGTAAAAGTCTGCAGGCAAAATACTGCTTCAATATTTAGACTACAGTGGGAATTGCAGAGCATGAAACACAGAATGTAAGCATCACTAATTCAGTGGACTGCCTGCTGGAATGACAGCCAGCTGCTTCCAGAAAACTATACACCCTTTAAACTTTGTTGACAAGTTATTTACTAGGCCATCAAGAATGTGCTCATTCCTGCAGTGCTGCACTTCTAGCCATGACATTTAAAGAAAAAATAAAATCAGGCTTGTCAAGCTATTTCACTTACCTAGAAAATATTCACAAAGGAATGAGAACTGTAACAAAGCATTACTTTGTAGGAAAACATGACAAAGCCTTTAACTAAAATTAAAGGATTACCATGGTCACAATTTGTAGCGAAACAGCTCTGACTCTCTTAGATTCAGAGAAAAAACCCAACAAAACAAAGCCAACATAGGGCTCCAAGTATTGAAGAGGCTTAAGTACTGTCCTCTCCTAAGTGCTACTACTTACTTCTCTTGCAAGTATTTACCTCATGCTGCATCTATCTGACCTTACATCATCTTGTCTGGAATTTAAACAATCACTGTTGGGAAAACGTGGGAGAAAAATCTATGTGACATGCTGAAAGTCTATGTCAGGCTTATGCCAGAGTGATGCCACAGGTTCCAAACAGAACTGCACAGCCTGTTTGAAGAACAACTCCTCTGGTTCACAGTTTTCAGGCTTCACATCTCTCCTTTTCTTTCCCTTATAATGTCATATCCTATTGTTTCCTTTCTTTTCTCACAGACCAGCATTTGCTTTTTAAATACCTTCAGTTGGCTATTGAGCTGCTTAACGTTATTTTTTTATTAAAACCAAAAGCCCCCAAAACATTAAGAAGGCTAATTCTGGAAGCTCATTCCAGTTCCATTCTGGACCTTAGAGAAAAAACACGTTTGAAAGCATGCCAGCTGCCTGCAACAAAGCTCTGGGGTGCAGCCGTTGGGCTACCACTTAAAAGAGCTGAGACACTACTTTGACATTCACTGCTATGCTGTGTGTAGCAATGAAGTATTCTAGACTCTAATTTTATCTGAAGTTTAATTTTTTTTCCATGTTTTGCTGTTTTAAGAAAAAATAAACAAAACCCCAAACTCTTTAGTTGACACAGCAAGCCCTTTACCCTAAACTGCTAGGTAGCTTGCTGTCAGCCACTGGATGCCATGTCAGTGTTTCTGGCATTATATTTAAATGATGCTTTTATCCTATGCACTTTATTACACTGACGAATACTCGACTGAAACAAACAATATCAGTTACCATGTTGGTTAAGTAGGAATCTTTGGATTTGCAGGATAAAAAGCCATCAAGCTTAGCTATGGTTTAATGCTTTATGGAGTCCCCAGTCTTCTAGAGCAGCCTTGTCAGATTTTCATATGCTTTTTAGTTTTTTAAAAATGTAATGCTTAAAGTTTTTAAATCTAAGGACAGTGGATATAGCAGTCCTTACCTGTCCAGGCATTTGCAGATCTGTAAGTATACCACCATCAGGATCTTCCTTGTTTGTCCTAGAAGATGCCAGGTCCTGTGGTGGATCGGGAAGAAAGAAGTCATCTAGAGGACTAGTAGGAAGTTGAGCGGGTCGAGGTTTCTCCCATTCAAGAGATACAGAAGGTAGGCTGGGGGCAACAGACTTCTCTGGTTTAGTTATGCTGGGCTTCTCAGCTTTTGCCATCTCCTTTGGAGTAGACTCTTGTCTGTAGAAAGAGGGAAGGGGTTTCTCTCCTTTCTCCATGGACTTGATCTGGCTGGGAGTGAGGGACTGGAACTCAGACTTGTGTCCTTCAAACTTTGAGCGCTCTGCATTTATCTTCCAGAAAGAGGACTCCTCTTCTTTTCTGGATGCTATTAACCCATCAGAGCCAGGGGTCTTATTGGCCTGTGAAGATTTAGGGACTTGGACACCAGGTGCTGCTTTAACAGGCTGCCTCTGTTCATTTTGCAACTGGGCACCACCTTGTTCTTGTATGGACAGAGATGCAATGCTGAACTCCATCTGACTCTGTTCAGGGTTAAAGACATACAGTATTTCAAAGCCCTTAACAATGACACAGTTTTGAACTTCTGATCTTGAGTCACATAGATAACACCTTCAGCCACAGCTAAGCAACTCCCAGATAGCAGATACCACAGCAAAGCTACATATTTTCCCCATAAATGTCTACCTTTGTAGCTACATAAAACCAGTACTTCTTAAAAGTCTGAACTGCAAGAGTCCTAGCCCTGCTTCATGGGAGTCAGAGAAAGCCAATCATATTTGAGTTACCCAATACCATCCAAGATAGCAGTGCACAGCATGCATAGCCATAAAACATTTGAATGGCATTTTGAAAGCCACAGATGTTTTACATGAAAATATAAAGCAAAAAGGCTTTACAGTGTAGTTTAAAAGACAATCTTCCATTATAGTCTTTGAAATAGTTGGCAACATGTTAAAACTCTAACTACTTCCAAGATAAAGGATTAGATATAACGGGTATGTGTAGATAAGAGCATTTTACAATTCTAATGCCCCTCTGAAGGAAAAGAAACTACTCCAGCAGGACCAGTTCTTCCCTTATTCCAGAGCCTTGTTTTGTTTTCCCTTGCAGTGCAGATAACTGTACTTGTTTCTGAGAGGTAACATGAGGTCAAGGAAGTAAGCGACCACACTTAGAGCATGATACAGATCTTGCAAAAGCCACCCAGAAGTGAACAGTACTTCAAAATGTTCATTTTACTTATCACAGCTTTAGTAACCTTGATTGTTAACTGGCTGGACCCCCTTTAGGCTAATAAAAGTTAAGCCTTATTTCACTCTGAGGAACATGTAAGAGTTACTGTATTTAGGAGCGCAGCACCACAGCAAGGGCCAGAAAAAAACAACCTAATGCCTAGACCTGTGTTTGTAAAATGGAACAAACTATAAAAAAATAAAATAAAGCAACAAAACCTGCTTATTTTTGAAGAAAAAAAAGAATAAAATCAGAAGACATTTCAAATGCAAGCAGTTAATAAATACTTTTGAAGTTCATTACAGATTTGTGATGTTTTCCCCATTTTACTTTCCTGAATAAAACTGCAAAAGCACCTATGCATCTAAAACAAGCCCCAGTTGCATATCATTTTCAGTTGAAGTGTTTGATCTTGAGTGCTACGTTATTGTGCATGTTAAGTTCAAAGGGACCCTACAACTGGCAGGTCTCATGTGCCTAGTGTTTAATATTCAGAAACTACTCATCAAAGTGCAAATGTTAACTCAGGAACTGATTATTTATCAACCAATTTTTTTAATCAGTCAGCAGCTGATGACACGTAATTCGATTCAGGGACCAGCGCCCGACCTTTTTGAACAATCAGATACCTTAGATATTTTTCCAGGGTTACAGGCAAGAAGCACCAAGTTCTGTGCTTTCATTAACAATATACTCTGCTATCAAAAGATGCAGAACATAAACAAGCGATGTGTAATTATAGCTCAGCTAAATTAAGGTGAGTGCAAGGATACGTGCAACTCTTACCCAACAGCTCAACCCCCCACCCTGCCTGCAAGAAGGAAAAACCTGAGTGCTCTCATTTTTATTTCTTTAAACAAAACCCAATTAAGATCAGGATATTTTCCCCTAAATAAATTCTGCATAAACAAACTATGGGTTCAGTGATGCTGAGGATTATTTATAGTGACTGCCATTCCCTATATTAAAAAATAGGGATTTATTTCCCTAAGCTTATTTGGCAATACTGCAGAATAGAGATTTACCATTCTGAAGTTAAGATGCTTTAAGACTTCAGAACTGATAAAAATCCCAGCTTAAAAAAAAAGCAGCAATATGAAATAAACTTGTACTTCCCCAATATCCAAAGAGGGGAGTGAGGGGGAATCCATCCTGGAAGATTTCTACCTTGTAATTTAGGAATTAAAACAGAGCTGCTTTCCATCCTTCAACAGTCTTCCTTCTGAGCTGCCTGCCCCAGGACTCACATTAGAGATGACAGTAGCTAAAGGCCACTACATCAGCAGTCAGTTTCACTAACATGATTCCTTCACCCTCCAGCCACAGAGAGAGGGAAAATCAGTGCCCAGAGGACAGAGGGGCCATCAGAGCCCCAGATCCACCAGAACAGTGATAGAAGTAAGATCCAGGAAAAACACTGATAGAAGGGAAGTAGGGGTCTGTCAGAACAAAAACTAGAAATGGCAGCAAGACAGACAAGCAAAGTCAAGCTTCCTGGGAAGTTCTTATGCTGTGGAGCAAAAGAAACTGCCTGTGGTCATGTTTTAAGTTATGTATGGGTTCAAATATCAGCTCAGAGGTCTGGTTTGGAAGTGGCAGATTGCTTCAGGTGTAGAGAAGAGTGTGGCACTACAGCACAACTTCAGGCAGTTGTACCCTTTCTAGCTCACTCATGACTATGTTCTGGAGATGATGCCCTCTTTGTCCTTTTAGAAAGGAAACAATATGATGTACACCTTTCCATTTCAGAAAACAGGACAACTCAACATTTATGACTACATATTTGTGTTGCAGTGTGCTCTGGACAACAAACAGGTCATGACTTGACATGGAGTAACAGGAATGAAAATACTTCTTCAGGAACTTGCCTTCTCCCCCGAGAAAAGAAAAGGAGATAAGACCATCCTGACATGTTCTGAGAGCACCGCATCTCAGCATGATGTTAATACAGCCCCAAAAGGTCAGATATATAGTTCTAACATTTAGCTCAAGAAGCCAAAAACTTCTGTGGACCAGTCACAAGTTATCCTGTTCTCCTTGAAACATATAATGCTTCCATTCCACTTTCAAATTCACTTAGGACATCTGAATCCCTATGAAATGTAGCTGATGGAAGAAAATTATTAATATGCAGTATCTTTCAAGTCACAAAGTTAACAATAAAATACTGTAAATACCCCCCAAAAACCAAAACCCAACCAAAAAAAATCCAACCCTAAACCAACAACAGAGCAGCAGTGTAAGTAGGGAGACAATTTCATGTACAGAGGGAGAAGACCCACATCTGAAATACCCCAGATTGACTTCCAAGTCATGAGTAATACTGTACATTCTAATGAGTGACTAGACATTAGAAATGCAAGTTTAATTAGTGTTCTGCATTCAGTTTCTTACATCAGAATGCAAACTGACAATTGACTGGGTCAGCAGGAGGGGGAAGGGTGACTTTTGAAAGACAGTTCCCCCCCAAAAAAGTACATTTCTTTTTCCCTTAGCCAGCCAGCCATTAGAGTATTTTGATGCACATCTCTCCTGGCCTCCATCAAACTCATGGTGGCAGTACCACATGTTTGCTTTTCTCAGGCAGAGACAGAACTGCTGTGAGCTGTGTTGTGTGCACTTGAGCATTTAGCAGCAGAACTGCCCTTGTGGTACCCTACCAGCTGACACCCCAGGGAAGCAAATACCTATACTATGGCAAGATCTGATGGTCAAAAGTGAATTGTCATTTAGGCAGAGGTTGGGGTTCTCGAGATAGGGTTTCGGTCTCCAGCTGCTTTCACTGATTTTGTATGACACTGAATGAATGAGCTGCAGTTTCTGTACTGTTAATTCCCCATCTAAAGAAGTAAATACAAATACTTTTTTTCTGCACCATTTGTATTTCTGGGAACTGTTCAGCCCAGAAAGCCTTGAGAGTTTATGGACAGGCCAGTGCAATCCCAACTGTGATTTTTTAAAAGTTATCAGAATTCAAATAGAAGCTATTAACAGCAGTAGTATTTTCAAGATATTGCATGAGAAAGTCGTTCTCAACATATTAAAGGGGAGTGGGAAGCCAAACCTAGAAGTCTGTTCTTTTCAGTCTCATTTCTCTGGTCCCAAAACATTCCAAGGGTTAAAATAAAGGATGACTAGGTCCTGGATCATCTTTCTGTCTAATAAGTATAAGTAATATTACACATTGTGGGGTTTAGGAAGTTCTGTGTCCATCTTTCTTTAAACGTGATATTAAGGTACTCAGGAATTCTACTTATTGAATTAAAAAATTTAGACATAACTTCAGTCGCAAGGCAGGGATAATCCACAAAATCATAGCACTGGCTGTACATACTCATGGGCAACCATGTATTCCAAAAGAGAAGCACCACACACTAAGAACTAAATGATTTAATAATACTGTATAAAATCAGGACTCAGTTCATAAGTTTATATTAAAAGCAAGATGACGACAAAGAAGCCAGGAGCTTGCTTTTTTGGGTTTTGTCGGTGTTTTTTTTTAAGCATCTTATTCACTTACCAGGAATGTGTAGTATTTTACTGAACAGTCAAGTCAACACAGCCAAAACAAATTGTTTTGCTTGGCAGCCTGAAAAATCCAAATCGTTGAGACAAAGAGTGCAGAAACACTCTCAAAAGCAGCTTGTTTTAAGCACAGCCTGATATGCAGAGGTAAGAAAGCCAAGTTTAAAGTGATTTAGAAGATGACTTTGCTTTGCTGAATGGACAAAACCAAAATAAATATGGGACCCAAAGCATTTGCAGTTTTTGCTTTGTTTCCTGTGCACACGGTGGGTGTTTTCAGGATCTCCTGAGAGTCAGAAAGACATCCGTAGGTCAGCAGAGACCAATTGTGAGGGCAAAACCAGAGCAAAGCACTCAAAACCAATCTAAGTAATTTTCATCCACACAGAAAGAAAATGCCAAAGATATATAGTATGGAGATTCAGAGGGAATTTAATGATCTGCTCTTTGGTAGTAAGACCAGCAGTCTAGTCTGCCACTATCACTGGATAGCCTGAGCAAACACATACTTAATAGTATCAGGTATGTGCATGGGTTTGTGCTCATAAACTGTCTAAAGACTGATGCAGGCAACTGAATCCTTAGCTGAGAACATCTGGCAATGAAGATTAAAATAAACCCTGAACACAGCTACTATTACCACAAGTTAGGTTATTTTTTTGCTCAAGAACTAATAGTCAACAGCAATCGTACAGCACTGTTTAAATGTCTGTAGTCTAGATCAAAAAGTGAAGGAAAACCCCAAAACCTCAGGCATCACTCCTCTTTCCTTCCAAGGAAGCACTGCCATTTATGCCAGCTTGATTAAAATAATCACACTGAAGTATGGTTTGTAACAAAATTTCTAATATCAGGCTGCTAAGGAAGGAGGGGATAAATTCTGCCACTTTCTTCATATTCAAAAAACAACAGCAAACAAAAGCCCCAGACCAACTAGGACTTGTACAAAGGAGGGTATTTGGTCTTTTAGATAAAGGAAACAGTTTGCAAAACACAACTTTCCTAAGTGCAACATTTTATTTTCCTTTCTAAATGATCATCATATCACTTCCATGCAAGGTAATTAAGGAATTCAGACAGGGAGGCAGCAAGCAGATTACTGAAGGGATTGAAGCTTGACACTTTCTCTTTTAGTGTCTGGTTTGTTTGTTTTTTAACACACCTCAAACACTGCTCTTTTCAACTGCTATTTGAGGGCCTGTTGAATGTAGGAGAGCTGAAGGAGAAAAAAGCCAGAAGTTAAAAAGAGAAAAGTACAAAAAGGACTCTAAAGCTGCCTTCACAACTATTCTACCTGTATCAAGACCAACAAATTTTTGGATGTATCAATTTTAAGCATTTGGAATAAAACCTATTTCAGTTAAGAGCATGAATTATGAGCAGCTTGCTCCCCTGCTGCTCTGTGCATCCAGGATGTCAGCTGAGGTGGCAGACTGAAATGATATTTTCCGCCCACTACTAATTCTTATTTTTTTTTAAACACATCAAAACCAGAAAGTTCTGAGTTCAGGAAGAGTTGCAGAGAATTTTTACTTCCAAACCCAGGCACGAGTCTTGTTTTCCATTTATATCTTGGCGCCCATGCCAAGTTTCACTGACTTTTTACTTCAAACAAACCAAGAAACCTCAAAGGCTAAACTCAGCCAAAATGGCAGCTTTCATCTCACTTAAACCTGAAGCCATAAATAGAATGCCCTAAGTTCATAAATCTGGCCTTAGCTCCTGTTAAAAATGTAACCCATATTTCAAGACATGTTATGTCCGTAACGGCTCCACCCACAAATCACTCCCAATTCAATCTCTAGTTTTAAAAAGTCAGTTTATTTGCAATGCCATGAGAACTCATCGCTTCCCAAGTAGTTTTCCTTCTGAGAAGTGCTACAGTTTTCTACTAAAAACACCGGTATTTTAAATGTCTCAATGTCAAAACAGACACGCAAACAGAAAAAGGTGCCTATTGGTTTTACTGATTTGCTCCTTCTCTTCAAAATCAGAAGGCAAAGACCACATTCCCTTCCTTGTGTAAGCCAGAGCACATTCATGCAAAGCTGCAAAAGAATGAAGAAATTTCACCATCAGGACAATAATGAAACCAAAACCTCTGCATTAAAGGGAGACTGGGGAAAAGAATATTATGGAAAGAATAACCCATCACAGGGTAGAGGTCATGGAATGGAAACAGCCTGACAGCCTGAAGTAACAGTGGGCACAGATCTGGCTCACAAGGCACTGAACGTGCATTACAACATATCAACCTTATTAAAACAGCTCATTCAGGTTTCCTCACTGTTTCCCCACGCTGGACCAACTGGAGAAGGACACTTTTTCCTCAGCCAGTACCTCATGGAGAAATTGCCTTCCATAATGATCTCATTAAAGTACTTGGTTAGGGAAGACATCAAAGAGTAAGCAGAAAGCAGGATCTCCACCTTTAGAAATGGAAGACTCAGCAGTTGAAGGATTTGGCTAAAAGGCTGACACAGTATGAGGCACTGGGGAAAAAACAAAAGGAAGAACCCACACAACCCAACCAACACACACCCTGTAAAAGCCAGACAAAACTCTCTAGAGTTTTGCTAGAGGAAAAACTCATGCAACTTCTCAACCTAGAGCTGAGGCACAGCTTTTATCTCTATTCAGCAAGCAGGGAGCAGTGAAAAAGAGGGAAGCACAGCTTGATTAGCTGAAACAACTATTTTTAAAGCAACCTCCTCCAATCTCGCTTTTCTCATCAGTCACACAAGTGTTCCCATATCATTCTGTGATCCTCCATTCATTACAGAGAAGCATGAAACTAGAGCATCTATCCATTTCAGTTCCTTATTTTGAGCCACCAGGAAGAAGGTAAAAATAAATCATAATCAGCAAGGGATAAACCCCAGGCTTGGTTAAAAAACACTTCACTAGATGTAAGAGTATTTAAAAGAAAAGACAACTATCAATTAAAGAGAAAATCCATCTCAGTGCAGATGCATCTCATTGTAGATCACTGGTCGGTGTATTACACAAAGCACTATCTCCAGAAGTTCAAAACTTTAAAAATCCCATTAAGACAGAGCCTAGAAGTCTGATTACAGCTATCACATTCCAAAAACTGAGTTTTAGCGTTTGCGCCAAAAAGTAAGGGAGAGACAACACTGCTGTCTCCAACATATGATTTATTTCACCCTACTGTCAGTGAGCTCTACACTCTTCTCACTGCCTTTCTTTTCTTGACAGTTTCACCGATGCTGAAAACCTCTTTAGTTTTACACTAAAAACCAGTGGCAGCTTCTTCTAAGGGTCCTGAAAGACAGGAGGGCTTGCCTGAGCTACCAGACTTCCACTGCAGGAAATCCTCCACTGGCTCCTGAACCACCACAGCTTGTAAGGGGGTTTTAATGCAAGCGAAGACTAGCATTGCTTTCTCTTAAATTGCAGCACTGTAGACTGCAGGGACCAAAGAGTCACAACAAGTTATAGGTTAATTAGTATCTGAAAAGCAGGGAAGGGGTGCTAGCTACCAGCAGTGACCTTGAGATGGGAAGGCTGACAAGTCGTCTAGGGTCAACCGGATTAATTTAGTATTCACTGGCATTTCCAAATGATTATTCTGCATTAGGCTAAGATTATATTTGTAAGGTCGGACAAGATTATCTACATAGTTCAAGGGCAAAAATTGAAAGAAACAGGGGAAAAGCAGCTTTCTCTGGCAGATAAAGCCAGAAAAGAGAGAGTTTAAAATGTGCTTAAGCTTACCATGCCCACCATACCCAGTTTAGAAAGGCAATGAGCTGTGGTTTTGCTCCCAGATTTTCTTCAAGAAGAAGTAAACTTGATTTTAAGCCACACACATGGTGCCACTGTATTTCCTCCCACTGCAGGTTCAGAAAGATGGAGAGCTCTGGCTCTGTGTCAGCCTTATGAGAACCCCACCATAAACAATGATTTAACAAAACACCAGAGGTACAGGGGGGAAGAGAGGGATGAAACCCAAACCCAACCCACCATAGAAAAATACTTTATTTCATTATTTTCTGAAGAAATAACACAATTCTAGCATGGCCCCAGGCTTAACAGGTTTTATTGCATTCTAGCATGTAACAAAAAGCTGAAGACAAGGCTTTAACAAAGAATGTGTTGAGGTTATTAGTTATCTGTACTTTCTCACTCTATTTCCTAGCTACTTTACTCCTGATGCCAGAAGTGAAATGCAGTTATGTTTATGCAATATCTGAGATACTGGTGTTGTTAAACGTGGAAAGTTGTTTTAAAAGTTCACAACAACAAAAATCCAAGTAATTTGTAATGAATCAGTATTACACCTGCACTTGAGGCCAGAACACTGGTCCATGAACTACATTTTGTGTTTCTGTTGATGTAAATCAAAGCCACCAGTCCAGTTCCATTTGCAGGATAGTCACCTTGCACAGCTCTCACAGAATAAAGGTGGCATTGTTCTGTCAAGTCTCAAAACGAAGACAGTGTAAGTGCACAAGGAACAGTACAAAATGACAAACCAACATTAAAACCAAAATTGCTGCATATTTACCTTTGTTTCCCAGGAGAATGGAGCTGAGTGTTCATCTTGCCAAGTTATGTCCTGAAATAAAATTCAAGAATGACTCAAAAATTAGAAGAGCAGCTTTACCTGCTCAGGAGCATCATACAAATGAAATTACATTGCACTGCTGGAAGCATAACAACCATTACCACAGAACTGGCTAAAAGGTGGAAGAACTACCTATAGAGAACACTGACTGTATGTTAAGACTGATTGAAAGCAAGTTCTCTAAAGGGAAGATTATCAGTTAGTATACCAATTTAACCTACAAAATATATGAAGATGTAAGGTGGTGTAAACCTCTTGAAACAGCTTCTCTATAAATAGCTTTAAAAATGTATTATATTTCCACTTTTCTACTAGGCATTTTCTTTGGTAGCCATTGGCAACACACAGGGACAGAAATAACAAGAGCGGCAGAGGCCTTAGGGAAATAAAGTCCCATTTCCACCCCTTCATAGACCAAAACACGTGTGCAACCAGGCAGTCACGTGGCAGTGCAACAGCTGTGCATCCATCAGGCCACGCCACAGCTGGATCCAGCCCTGACAAGACACATCATTACACCACTTCAATGACAATCACTCCAAAGTATTCAGTGCTGTTGAAAGAACCGCACCATGTTCGGAGTAAAATCCCAATCTGAAACAGCTTCTTTTAAGAAGCTATTTTTCAGAAATAATCTGAATTGGAGAAAATCTGTTCACACACAGAACAGTGGCTTCCGGAAACACGCATGACCCACACCAAAAAAAGAAGGGGTGAAAAATCAATAAACAAGTAATTGCTGTTCACATTTGTTCAAGATTTGCAACAAAATGATCATGCTTCTATTCCTAGTGGTGGATCAGACTCATCTGTACACTGGATGTTCATGCTGGTAGAGGTAATGAGTTGTCCTCTCCATACCACTGCATGGACACCCCAGTACTTCAGGAAAGAACAGGAGTCAGAATAGCAAATGGAAAGAGAAAGGCTGTAAGTAACCATACACACGGATGGAGAGGACAGAACAAGACTTGAAGTGCTTGCTTCACACTCTTGCTGTTCAGAGAATAACAGAACTAGACCATGTTTTAAGCTAACATAGGAATCCCACATCTTACCAGACTGCCCTTCTCTTATTTCTGACCTCTGCCTTTATAGAAATACATTTCTCACATATCTGATAGCATTCTCCTGATCTGCCATCTCTTACTTTACCACCTTGACAGATTTTGCTGGCCAAGGGCGATGAAATCACAGTTAGAAGTGTCTGAAACCACCTCATGAACATGAAAATGTGTCATTCTCTAACTATTGCTCATCGGTGAAGCAGGCTTTCTAGCAGCACAGTATTTGTGGTATATAAGAGGGTGATCCCATGCTCTTAGAAAGAACTGGGCTAATGGAAATCATCTAAAAGGAAAGGCCTGGGCTCTGCCGGACCACACATTCTGGCCAAAAAGGAAATCTGGTACAGGAAATTTTTGTCAGGAACACAAGTGTAATACGAGGTTCTCTTAATTCCAGGAAATAGACACTCGTATTTATTAGCATTTCAGGGAAACAAAGGGAATAAAAGTCTGCTTTTTACTATGTGTTCTATCAGTATTTGCACTGTGGAGTGCTACTAACCACATGGGAACACCACACCACTTAGGTGGGATGCCCTGCAGCATGTGAGCATCAAATCATTCCAAAATCACTTTAAGGACTGTATCTTTTGCCTCTGAAAATGGTGGAGCTGGCACTTAATTTCTGAAGCACACATGACAATAATCAAAGTTCAGGAGGGAAGAGAGAATGGAGAGCCCAGCCACAGGCCTGAGTCACACACAACGTAGGACTACAACCTTTTTCTCCATGTGGGGTCTGGACAAATCTGTACTTGACTTCACCCACCGTAGTAAAGAACAGAAATAAAGTCCAGCAAGCAGTGTAACAGTCCTTCACACTACCAAAGCACCTTAAAGCTCCAGGCATGTACACATGTCTAAGGAGTTCAAAGGAAACTCTGACTTCCTGCCATTTACAGGACATGCAAACCAGCTGTGGACCAGTTTTAAATCTGGGTGCAAGCCAAGACAATCCTCATCCTGCATCTGAGACAGCCAGTTCTTTATTTTCCTGTATTTGAGGCAATTGTAGACAGCACTTAGAGGGACACCTCTTCCCCCAACTCTCCCTGCATATCCTCTACTCAGTGATAGCTCTGCTACTGCGAGCAAGCCCTGCTGACAAGACTGCCCACAGAGGGGTAGAAAATCAGCATGGGAAAGGCAAAGTGAATATGAGGTTGCCACGCACCAGGATATGTCACTCCCCACAGGACGAAGCTGAAGTCAGCTTCCCACTTCATAGAATCTGATGTCTTCTCAACCCCACTGCACTTGTTGACACCTCAACTTGTAACCTCAGCCTCCAGCTTAGACAGACAAAAAGCTCCTGAAATGAATAAATGGTATTTTGGTACCAGCTGTTAAAAATCTTTTGTCAGAGACAAAATCTAAGACTTTCATAGATTATTTCAACAGAAGGAAGTAGTAGACACTTGTTAAGCAGGAGCAGTTCCATGAAAGAAAAGGACCATAGATTTTACTTCTTAAAAGATGTCTCATTGTATCTCAGCCTGTATGGCCCAGCACACCTCAGAGCCAGTAAGCTAGAGGAGCTTTGCCCATATTCAAGAGATCTTCCACGGGATCTAGTAAAGGATAAAATAGGATAAGACATGGTTTGAGGATACAAAGCTTCGAGGAATTGATGTCTGTGGTTATTTGAAATGTATTTGAAGCTAGAATGAAGACGGTTGTCAGATTTTTGTCCATTGCTAGGGAAGAGAAGAAAGTTGGTGGCTTTCATCTCCTGTGTTCTCACACAAAGGACATGCGGAGGACCAAATGAGAAGCAGGAGAACACCACAGTTCAACAGTTTCCTGACTGATTCATGTTTATCACCAACAAAATCTGAGAAATAACTTTGCTTTCTGCTGAATAAACAAGTCCTCACACGCTTGAAAAAATGGGAGCAAAGGCATCAACTATTTCAGTATTCTCACAAGTAAATTATGAGTGGAAATTTTAGAGAAAAAGGCTTCAAGGCCATTTCTCATCAACCCAGATTAGAAGAGATCCATATCTGGTCAGCTTTTGTTTCAGCACACAACGAAGCCTTCTTCCACAAAGAAGGCAAATAAACAAACTTTTGTTCCCCAGTGCTAAAGAATTTATTTGTAAGAAACGGGGCCTCACGCAACATATTTCATAGCTGGAAAAGAAAAGAGAAAGAGAAGCAAATATCCGGTCATGCACTTGATTTCAATAACCAGCTGCAGAGTATCTAAAAAGGAATCACAAATTACATTTGCTATATGTAGGCAGCTTGTTGCAAAAGAGCATCTGAATTTCAAAATGGAAGACACTGGTAGAAACGTGCCAGTGTATCTGACATGACGGTTGCTCAGAGCAGGGGACAGTAACCAGGTAGTCACAAACCTGCCAACAAATGCATCTTAGAGTTATCATCAGAACAAGACTTGCTGGTTATTGGGGTTTAACTGTGCTCAAAAAGCTGCCCTTCATTTTCTGGGTTTTTTTTGAAGCACAAGACTATAATCTGCAAGTCCCAACATAAATGTTCTTGCTATATTGAATATTTGTCGCTTTAAAGTATTTTTAAGTAAGAGATAAAAGAGTTGTTCTTTTGGCTTGGTGCCAAAGTTCTTAAGGCTAAGCAAAACAAATACCCTACCTGCCTTTGGGTAGGCAAGTCAAGTTTCCCTGTTAAAAGATGATGAATGAAGCTAACCAGACTTTCTTTCCTCCACATGTTTACTACTTACTAATGCACATGGCATTTTCTTCAGTTAAAAGTGTAGTTAAGTCAAGCCCTTTGAGCTGCTGAGTACCACTCAAGTACTCAATATCCCTTCAAAAAAAGAAAAAAGGAAAATCAGAACTTAAATCCATCTGTATGCCACACATTTGTGAATAGGAGGACAGCATTAAGAGAATAGTGAGAACTTGTTGTAAACTGAATATCTAAACTACCTTTCACTGAACTCAACAAGGAGTATTCAGTGGCACTGAGTAATATCAAATCAGATGCTTAACAAAAGCTGACCACTACAGAGCCAAAGGGTGGTCGCCTCTCACACACTGCTGCTTTTCCAATTATTCCTCTTGTGATGGCTCATAATTTATGGTGTATTCCAAAAATAGCCCATTTATACTAGATATGTAAGTCTTAACTTGACACTGTGAGGCCAATGGTGGACACATAATGGCTGGTGTTAGGTCTTGCATGCTACCTCAGCATTGACAGCATGGTGCACACAGGTAGATGCCAAGTGAATTGGGTGCCACCCAACTCTGTGCTTGAGAGAGAAGTGTCATCTGGGGAATTAGGGAGACCCATTCCTTTACTTCCACTTCTTTCATAAGGTTTTTTGCGACCTTTTAAAATATCTTCAACTTTTCTGACAGCAAGATGGAAGACTAAAAAGGCAGCTCTGGTGTCCTGGTACTGATCCTCTTTTGGAACTGCATTCACAGTGCATGTACAGCTTCAATTACTAACTCCATGTCTAGCAATGCCGCAGTGAAGATAAGAGAAGAAGCAGCGGCACTCAGCTGAGGCCAAGCATTTGCTAAGAGTCACACATGGTGCTGCAGTGCTCAATCATGACAAAATGACTGGATCATGGCTACAGGATGCCATGGTCCTGTTACTGCACATCTATTTTCCATCACCGCCTTCCCACACAGCCACCATGCTGAAAGGTGTTTTGAAAATGTGAGTGATGCCTACACTTTGAGAACTTACAGTCCTGGTTTACAAGTTCAGGAGATGAGCTTCGTGTTAGAAAAGACATATGGGAAATGGTGAGAGCAAGAAAGAGAGAGCCAATTGTCCAGAGGTAGAAGACCACTATATATACATATATATATATCCTCTGGACCACTTTATCAAAGTGATCACATGCATGAAAATGGGATTAAAATGGTGAGAGTCATGGATGGGCAAATCAGTATCTTCAGCATTCATCCTTGCTTTGTTTTCTGCCAAGTCCTCCAGAGAACACAAGGTGAAAGATATCAACTTTCCATGCTTAAGCAAGCACAGGTAGATCACTACAGATTTCAACATCAGTTAACAGGGAAGATGAGCTGTGGCTGGAAACATGAAGCTTTTGGAGCAGGTGTCAGCAAGAACATCATCAGACCAATACACACACACTGAAAGCACTGCAACATCAACAAGTGATTCTAAGGTACACAGACTACTCTCCATCTCCCTGACATTCTCCACGAGACAGGGACAGCAGCCAGGACCAACCTAGTTGCCTGCAGCACAGGCTGGGGTGACCATGGTTTGTGCAGCCGTTATGTCTCACAAGACAGCAGCAGTACAGCTCAGTAAGCTGTCAGACCAGAAGACAGCAAGATCATAAAGCTCCATAGGTGAAGCATTTGCAAGCCTGGCAAGTTGAACTGAAATGGCAAGAGAGCGGCCGCAGTGGCTCTGTAACAGCAGGACAAGGAGAAACAATTAGTGAGCCAGGGCAAATGTCCAAGAATCAGGTTGAATGCCAGCAAGGGAGCAGGGGGAGAGGAAGCTATCAGATGAGGAGCCAGGAAAGACTCCAAGGCTCAATAGTGCAGTTGGAAGAACTAAAGTGGAGATGGAGGATGCCAAAATGAGTAGAATCTCTTTTCTTCAGAAATATGATTTATATTAACTTCAGTTTGGAAGTTAAGGAGGAAGTCAGTAGATGCTTCCAAAATTAAACACTTTGCATCAAGCATTTTTATGAACCATGCTTTCTTTGCTTAATGACTACACAAATGCTAACAGCAACGTTATCTGTATCATAGCTGTATTTTGGGGGAAGAGGGGAAAGAAAACAACTTGCCAAATTTCAGATGGGATCTCTAGCTGTTTTGTCAAGCAGGAAATTATTATTTCCATACAATGCAGCACAACAACCTACAACATGCTTACTTTCCTTCCAGATCCACATAATTCAAAGCAGAAAGCACAGCAGAGCTGTCTGAGACTGGGAAAGCTGACCATATGTACTGTCCGCAGTCACAGACTTCCACAACTAACTTAATTGCTTAGGTTTTCTTTCAAATACTGCTTGCACAATCACATTCACTGTCTTGGGTCTTTCTGCATCTCTTTTCCACCTGCAGTTATGGTCTATTACTAGCAAGTATTTACCCAGAATTTCTGGTATCACAGAGTAAACAAAACTGAGCTTGACCATATTGTTCTCTGACTCTAGGTGTGATGTGTGCATTGTACATTGTCACACTTTCCTGACAGGTGAAACACAGGCAGCAGTCTTGTAGCACAAAGCTGGTTGGAACCATTACGCCAAGTATCTGTGTGCTTCAAATGCCTCTTGCAAATCCCATAGCAAAGGATATCTGAAGGGCGCCTATAGGGATGTTGGGGAGGGACTCCTCATTAGGGACTGTAATGACAGGACAAGGGGTAACGGGTTCAAAATTAAACAGGGGAGGTTTAGATTGGCTATAAGGAAGAAATTCTTTGCTGTTAGGGTGCTGAGGCACTGGAATGGGTTGGCCAG
>JBAFWW010035800.1:0-11654 GCA_036873685.1 Agapornis canus | reverse complement strand
AGCGCCCCATAGCCCCATTGACCCCCATTGTCTCTCTTCCCCCCACAGCCCCCCCACCCCCCCCCCCCCTCCCGTGCCCCCCCCCCCCCCCCCCCCCCCGTTGCCCGGCAACCGGAGACGCTAAAAATAACCCCGGGGGCGGCGCGGGCAGAGCCCCCAGAGCCCCTCTCCCCCCCTGTTCCCGCGGTGGTGCCGCCCGCCGCCGCAACCCCCGGCGGGGAGGATGGTTCCACTCCCCCTGAGCCGGGGGGAGCCGCTGGCTCGCGGGTCCCGCTTCATCTTGGGTGGGGGCGGGATTGCCCCCCCTCTATGTCCGCACCTCCCTCCGAGAGCCACGGTTCCCCCTGACTGACCAGCGCCTCCGCCCTCACCTTTCGGCGACGACATCGTGCCCGCGGAAGGCGCCAAACTGGCCGGGGCAGAGCCGTCCGCCGTACCCCGCCGCTCCTCCCATTACACCATAGAGTGCAGCGCCGCCGCCGCCTAGAGCGCCCCGCCTCCCTCTCTTCACCATCGAGTCGGCGGCCCGTCCGTGTGGATAGTCTTCCCCCCCCTCCAGGCCCTGCGGGGAGGCGGCGGGTGGTGGGTTGGGCGCTCCCTTGCGGACGGTGGCTGCCTGCCCCGCCGGCAGGGGTGGGTTACCCTCCCCGTTCCCCAATTTAGCCGTTCCACAAGAAACAAACCCGGCAGGCTGGCCGGAAGGTACCCCGAAGGTAACCTCGGAGCAGCGGGACCTGCCCAGGGTGGTTGTGGGGGCATCCCTAAAGGGTGAGGTGAGGGGCGGGCAGCGCAGCAGCTTTGCCGCCGCAGCAGGAGCCCCGCTTCAGAGGGTGAGGAGACCCGAAGGGCTCGGAAGCGGCGCCGCGTTCGGTGTGTGCAGCGGCACGGGCAGTCACACACCGCCGGGTGACTGCAGTGACTGCAGGGGTGCGCAGGGATGCACAGCACAGGAAAGCTTAAGGCAGCCGAGGGGTACGCAGCAGGCCGTACCTCCTGCCGGCTGTGCGGTGTGTCTTGTACCCCCTGGAAAGGGTGAAAAACCTAAGCCCAGCTGTGAAGGGTGATAGTCCCGATGGGGAAGTAGCAGGAACTTGTGCCAGAAACAAAGGAGGAGGTGGGACTGTCCCTTTCAGTGCCACCTGCGGGAAGTTCCGTTCAGCAGGCTCAGGAAATAGCACCTTCCTTGTTTCTTAACCGCCGTGGAGCTCAAGCAGGAGCTAATTTAACGCTGTTCTCCAAAACAAGCCATATGTTGAGCTTTGGTCTTCTCTGCGTTCCTTTGGCATGTGGATTTTAGGTGTCTGGATTTAACTTCTATGTACAAGGAGTACATAGAAAACGTGTAGTCCTTTTGTATTCTGTTTTCCGATCAGAACCTGAGTACTTAAGAGTAGGGTTAATAGCATTGTACAGTAGCAAAGCGGAGTCCACCCTTCACTAATATTTTTATAAGAGCAAGTCAGGACGGGACAGGGCAGGAATGGCTTTAAACTGACAGAGGGTCGATTTAGATTAGACATTAGGAAGAAATCCTTCCCTGTGAGGGTGCTGAGGCACTGGCACAGGTTGCCCAGAGAAACTGTGGCTGCCCCATCCCGGGCAGTGTTCAAGGCCAGGTTGGACAGGGCTTGGAGGAACCTGATCTAGTGGAAGGTGTCCCTGCCCGTGGCACGGGGGTTGGAGTTCATGATCTTTAAGGTCCCTCCCAACCCAAACCACTCTGATTTTGTAAAGAATAAAGCCTGGTAACTGCAAGTGTGTCACTTTGTTTCCAAGCCCCAGGCCATGAATCTATGCAATGTGTGTGTAAGGTCTTGTCCTCAGGAATACACTCCCCTGTGCGCCAGCAGAACCAGATTAAATAAAAGCCAAACCCAAGTTCCAGTGGACATGAGCTGAACTTTGTCTCTGACATGACTAAAGCATTTTGAAAAGTAACCTCTCCCTTTTTTCTGAACTATTTTATTGGCAGTAAACACCCACGAGTTCACACAATTTCGCATAGCTGGGTGTAAATTCATAGCTAGCCAACATGTTTCTGCCATGCCAAAACCAAGACGTAGATTACAATTGTATTCCCCAGTATTTTAAATACTGCCGTATCTTCTCCAGTGGAAAAGAATAATCAGAATAAAAGGGATTTTTACTCCTCAGTTTTCTTTACAATAGATGTATTTATGGATTCTTGAGATGCCAGTTTGTTGGTTCAGAATCAGAACTTTAACGTGAAAGGTTCAAAATAAATAAATGATAAAAAATACAGTCATCGCAACAAAAAGTATTTAATAAAGCAGCAAGAGGGTGTTTTTCCTTGATGAAAAAGAGGCTGCAGCTGCTAACAGCATTCATACATTTAATAATAAAACTGAAAATTGGTGCCAGCTTGTAATTTAAAAACATGGAAGAGCAGCACATCTGCCTGCTAATGCTCAGTTTATTTTCACGTAAGAGAAAACCACATAGTGGAAAACCATTTAGCTAAGTTCTTTCTGTGCTCCTCTCCTTGGAGAAAGGTAAATGAAAGGAGAATGTTGTCATGCACAATGCCACAGCAGAGTCACCCAGCAGCTTGAATCTTCAAGCATCATTGTACAGGCTTGTGTAACAATGGAAGCCACATTACACCACGCTGCACCTGACTGAAAGAGATTTGGAGATCTTAGCATATCATGTGCCAACACAGATGCACACCTGGACATTTTGCAGAAAACAGCTTCTGGAGCTCTTCGTTGTTGTGAAAAGTATCTCTGTTTTGAAGTATCCCCTACTTGCATTTGAGATGTTTCATCTTGAAGCTCACAATTCATAAGCAGAAATACTAGCTGCAGTTGCATTGATAAAACCTGGCATATATTTCACTGCCACAATGAAATAAAGCTGAAAACCTCTTGCTGTTGTGCTTTAGTTTTTCAAACATAAGTGAAACAGAGCTTTTGAAAAGGTTCCCTGGAGATAAGGTCCCATGGTTTCAGCGTGCTCACCAGCACACTGTTTGTTGATGAATACAGAAATTGCTAGAGACCTACAAGGCTGCCAGAGACATGGGAAGTAAAGTCTCTCTTCCCCACCCCCCTGCCTTGGCCTACACTTGTGATGTCTGTTACCCTGCAGAAACACTTGGGTTAATGAATGGAGAGGCCCAAGGACAGAGAGTGGTTTACTTTTGCTGGTTTTACTTTCTTGACAGTTCTGCTGTAAGGGTGGAGCTGTGACATTCAGGTGACTCTCATCAGATCAGTTGTGTTTCATAGAATCACAAAATGGTTTGGGTTGGAAGGGACCTTACAGCTTGTACAGTTCCAACTTTCCTGCCATAGACAGAGACACCTCACACCAGATCAGGTTGCTCAAAGCCCTGTCCAACCTGGCCTTCAACACTGCCAGGGATGGGGCAGCCACAGCTTCTCTGGGCAACCTGCGCCAGTGCTTCATCTCCATCACAGGAAAGAATTTCTTCCTAATAGCGAATCTAAGTCTGCTCTCTGATAGTTCAAAGCCACGTCTGGGACAGGCTATTTCACCCAACTCAACAGGTTGAGCAGCAAATTGGTCCAAAGCCTCTGTGTTGTTACATAAAAAAGTTGCAGCCCAAGCCTAACAAGTCCATGCAGCAGGCATCAATTATATCAGTAAATCAGAGTCCATGCAGGCTGAAATAACTGGATTATTTGGTCTTTGATGGGCTGCAGCAAGAATAATGCTTTCTTACAACTGTTTAATGAGTTAGGAGAATGGGGGTAGAAAACAGTTGATGAAGATTCATGGCGGCATAACACCAACATGTTAAAAGATTGTTTCATTGCCAAACCGTTCCAGCTTCCTGAAATGTAGTTACCAGTGCTGTGCCTAGGTTGTGTCAAAAGCAGGGTCTGTTTAGCCTTAACTCTTTTCTCTGAGTCTGTTTTTCCGACTAACGCATTACAGGGAGATGCTGTGTTAAATCAACCTTAGCTCCAGCACCCTGCACGCGCTGCTGGCCCTTCTCTGTGCTTGGCGCTGTATGAAGTCACCTTTACTGACCACTCGTGATGAGTTGCCCACCAGAACTCCCCAGTACACCCGTAGTGCAGAGAGCAGCCCATCAGCACTGTGTGACAGCATGAAAAATTACTGACTCTCTTTCCTGGCACATGCAGAGCTTTCCATGCACCTTTCTCCATCCATCCAGATAAAAAACGCAGGGTTTATTGGTTTCAACTTGTGTGACCCAAGCTTGGAACTTGCAATTTCCAAATACCAAAATACTTAAGAAATTGTATTCAGTAAAATCCATTCTGGGTACTTTCAATTGCTGACTTCTCCTTACTTGCTGTTCTGAGCCTCATTTTATAAACAACCCAGAACTGGCAAATTTCATTGGGAAACTGCACTACCAACCTTAGCTTGCCAGGCAGCCCACCACCCTCTTGCTCCCTTCCTAACAGTCACTGTACAATCTCACTGTACAAATGCTCTCTTGTCTCAAGTCCTAATTTTTTGTATGCTACCTCAGCAAATGCTCTGCCAACTTCCCAACAGACCCCAAAGCGTCCAGAGAGACACAAAACCAAAGCAAGCTTTCCAAAGACTGGTAACTATTTCACAAGATTTATCCAAGACTAAATCTATTTTGCCTTTTGTTCTCGGTAGTTGCATGGGAATTTTTATCATCTTCAAATTACATTAAAGTTGCACACATATTGAGGTTAAGATTAATGGGTTCTCATTGCTTAGCCTATTTTTCTTCCTCCCTCTCTTTAATGTTTTTCTTAATAGACAAATGATTGGTGCTGCAATACATTAGTGTTCCCATTTATGAGTTCAAATGGTATCGCTAAACCAGCTGCCTAAGATGACACAGAAGAGGATGGAAAATGATAATTAGGTTTATCCACGTATCTGGTTCTTTGGAGGTAATTACAGTCCTCCAAGTCATCACATACCAGCCCAGTTATATAATCCTGTTGTGTTTGTTAAACTTGTTTGGGTGCATTTGACTTGAGCTTGCTTTCTGTCTTAGTCATCTGTATCACACCCAGAGAAACAAGCCTATGAAACATGTATACACACACGCACTCATAGAGGTGTAATGCATGTTACACCTACCTTCCTTGATCTCTCACTAATACCATCTTTTCGTCTGTTAGCTGGGGGCAGGTATGAAGATGGTCACAGGAGTAAGAGAAATGAGGAAAAGAAAACCTGGACAACTGTACATGGTTGGTCTGTCCAGGGGCTTTTCCTCTTCCCACCACCCCTCCTCCACTCTCTCTGGTGTGATCCCTAAACCAAGAAAGCTCTTATTTTATTGTTGCAAGAACCGTCTGGTCAATGTCCATATAGATTTCACCCTTCTCAATGAGTAATACAAGGTGCAAGAAAACTTAGAGGCCTAAAGGAAAGATCATACTATTAGAATACAATCAAGGCATAAAGCTAGACATCTCTTCCTGGCTACTGTACCTGTTTCACATAAGGTAGGCAGAAAAAGACAACCCCTTTCCTCCATAATGAAATCTAGTAGAGATTTCTGAAACTTCTAGACCTTTAAATAGAAGACACCATAGAAACAAACAGCACTTAATTTCTAGTGGGCTAGGGGAAGGTACCTGGATGAAGGAAAGCTGGGAAAATACCTTTTGTCACAACTGGACAGCAGCCCGATTCTTCAATGAAAACTCACAAGCCTCCTTTATCCTTACATGGAAAGAAATACCTACTGTCATCCTTTACATAAATTCTGATCAGGAAAATGTAAAAGGCATCTTCATTAACTTCAGCCAGCCAAGTGGTTGAATTTGCCTTACTACATAGAGCAACATTTGCTTCAGCAATAGATGGCAAAAGGTGTTAAATGGAAGGAAAGCACTTTACTTTCCCTAACCTTGTATTTTCAACATACAATCTGAATGTAAGAGTTCATGAAAAAAAATGTTCCCGGAGGTATATATGTTCCACTGGTTTAATTTGAGTTGGGAGCACACTTTTGAAGTGAGTCTCCTCACCTTCTACACTTAGCACCTTTCGGTTCTCGGTCCAGGGAGGTTTCAGAATACAAGTCATTTCATCCAAGAGACCCAGTTTGGAAGATGCATTGCTAACATGTATTCAGATGCAATGAGCAGCATAAACTAGACAAGCAGACAAAAGTGAAACCTCTGAAATGCACATAATGTGGGCAGTGAGTTACTCATACTGGGTAGGATGAACTACTTGCTAATGCAGGCATAGTATACATTCACTTTCTGGGATTCATCTTCTATCTCTATGAAAATCCTTCATACATGTAAACACTTTGGTTTCTAGCAACCCATAGGTGCCCTATTCTGACAGTGATCAAGGTAATAAATAGTGAAATCTATATCATCAGGGCTTTTCTTACAATGGATGTCAGTATTCACAGCAGTTTCTAACTTGAATCTGATAAATACTTGTGTGGAATCACCAATAAAAGACCCTCCATTCAATAAATTCACCCTGCTTTCAGTGCCACTATACAAGTATGTCACCTATATCAACACTTTCGATGCTTTGCTGCATTTCTTTGTGCGTTACAGAGGGGATTGAGATTGCCCTGCACTGTAGCCAGAGGAAAAAACCACCGCACCACTGCTACTGGTACACTCTGGGGTATGCAGGATGTTTTCTCCTCTCCCTTGGTAAATAACTTATTGTTCAGCACATCTCATATTCCTTAATTAGGCCATATATTTGCAATTGCCCAGCAAAGCCCTAACCTCTGGGAAAATTGGAAGCAAGCAAAATAAATAGAATATTTGTATAAAAGAATCACAGCTTAGACCATCAGTATTAAACAACTCGAAAGCCACGTCTGAAACAGAACAGTTCTGTAGATTTTCTGAAATGCTGAATATTCAGGCAGGGGAAAAAAAAAGTTGTTTAAAGCCACTGAGGAAACCAGATATTTTGCCCCACCAGTGCTTGCTGCTTCTGAAATCACTTAACCTGATGAACAGTTCTAAAGTCACAAAGCTCAAGCTCAAATGAGTATAATTCAGTTAGGACTCACCAGAAACAATATCCTCCCTATTACAGTCAGACACTGGTTCATGATACTATCCATGTTGTTTGAACTGAATTAGCCCTGCCCTACAGGGAAGCCTGCTTTTCCAGAATGCTGCCAGGCCCTTCCAAAACAAACAACTCAAGGCGCCTTATAGCTCTCCCAGTGTGTTGTCAATCCTTTGGTATCTTCTGCTAGCCATCAGTGGGTACTTGGAACAGGAGGCTGACGTACAGTTGCTGTGTTTCTGACATTTACTCTCCAAGAGCTTAACTCCAAATATGTCATTTGTTTGTTTTGGTTTCCAAATGATATTTTCCTGAAACCCATTCTTTTCAGCTGACATCTGGTCCTTCACTGGCCCACATTACATGAAATGCCTGTGTATTTACCAATTGCACATATACAGTTCATGAGGTCTTCCATGCAGGAGACAGAGGTTTTGGCAAAAAAGACTCAAAACCAAAACAAAACCAAAAAACCCCCAAGCAAACAAAAAAACTAAACAACAAAACAAATGCAAAAACCAAACCAAACCAAACAACAACAAAAACCCCCACCCAAACAAACTGTCTCCCCTCCCCCCCCCAAAAAAAAATGCCACTCAAATAAAAAACCAAGTGGGAAGCAGCTCAGTGGTATTTCTAATGCAGATTACTTTTACCTTAAATAATAAACAAATAAAAATTCACCTGCAACATGTTCATATCATAACTGTGATCAAGTTTCTTACTGCTTTTTCATTTGGTCCCTAAACAGCTGTATTTCTCGTTAGAGTATGTCTCAATATGGGGGGAATCAACTGTTCTACTTCTTTTTTTCCTTCTTAATATTATTGGTCATAGAAAGATCCTTCTTGTTCTAGTCATAACCAGTCAAGTCAGTTTAATCTGCTAAAAACAAACAAAAACCCCCAAAACTATTTTGACCACAGTTTCCCCTTCAAAACAATTTATGAAGCAGTCAGTACCTCTTGGCCTTTTATTAGTATAAATTATACAACAACTATAGTTTTTCTTATACAATGAGACGAGTCTGTATTTAGTACTTCAATCATTGTTCTCAAGGTTGGAAAAGTCTCTGACACTGATGGCAGGCTCTTGTAAGAAGGTGAAATACTGAAAGAGAAGGGAAAAAGAAAATTATTTATCTTTTAGTGAGTTTTATGACTTACCTAGTGTTAACATGTTAGCTTGTATTTCTCTTCACGGCCTTCTCCAATAAATTTGGGGCCCGAAATCAAGAATTTGTTGCCCACAACCAGCTCTTGCTTCTCTAACTCCTCACTCCCTATATAGAATGAAAATAATGACTACATAAAAAAGCCTTTGGAAGTGACAGAAGTAAAAAGCAAAATTTTACTGCTGTAAGTCTTCAATCCCAAATTACTAACCATTATTACTCTTCTACCACTGACAAATTAGCTGCTCGGGTTAATTACCTCCATATTATTACTTGAAATCCTTTGGGCTATGGTTCTACAGATATTTTTCTCAGCATCAAGCAAACCTGACTGCAGCATTTTCTCCACTCTGGCTGATTCCTCAGCCATTTTACATCTCTCATTTAAGCCAGAAATACTATTGGTGGGACTATGCTATGAAATGGTCTCAGTTAAAAATAAACTTTAGTTTCGGCACAGCTATTTTTAACACAAATCAGTTTCCTGATCTGGTTTGCTATGGATTCCCACAGATTTTAGCAGTACAACTGAGAGGGTCAGATACACATAGGTACCATTGAAATGGCTTAAATTGACTTTGCTCCCAAGAGAGAAGTTCCCCTTTGGTAAAGATATGTCTTAAAACAAACAAATAAATGAAAAATCCACCCATGAACAGAGGATCAAGAAAGAAGTTGAATACATAAATTGGGAGATTTACAGTAAAAAAATTGTGGGAATCATAAATATCTTGTATTTCCAAGACTACCAAGTCACAATATTTGCACGGACTACTTTTAATAAAAACCACAACTTGCTGCACTGTAGTTTAAAAATGTTACTCCTTAATAAATGCTGAACCTGACTGCGTTTACATGTAGGTTTTTAGCCTGAGTTTGACAAAGATGTCCTTGTGTCTTCATAATAGCTTTCTTCATTTAGGAAGGGATTTTAGAGTCTAGTGAAATTCACCAAGCAGAGAATCACTGATATGAAGTTAAACAACACTAATCAGTGTGAGATACTCGGCACTAACAGCAGGTGCAGAGTTCTTTAGGCTCTCAGAACAACTCAGGTTGGACCACACCTCAGGAGGTCTGTGATCTAACACACTGCCCCAAGTGAGGTCAAGAGCAAATTCAGACCAGGGTGTCAGGGCTTTGTCCTCAGGTCTTGAAAATCTAAAGGGATGGAGACTGCACAGCCTCTCTGCTCTGTTGACTACCTTCAGGGTGAAAAGATTATGCTCACCCTGACCCTCATTTCAACTCATGCATTTTGCCTTTTGCCCTTCCACCAAGCACTGCCCAGCTCCATTTTCTCAACACGGGTATTGCAAAGCTGCTGTTAAGTCAAAGCCTTCTCCAGGCTGAACAAACCCAACCCACACCAGTTAAGGCTTATGCTCCAGTGCCCTAACCACCTTGGTGGCTCTCTCCTGAATTTGCTCCAGTATAACAGTCTTTACTGCACTGCCCCTAGACTGGATGCAGTATTCTAGGTATGGTCTGAAGTGCCGAATACCTTCTGTATTTGATTATCCAAACAGCTTTTTACCCATCTAGCTGGCCATTTGTCCAGACCATAATGTGCTGTCTTGGTATTACAGCACTGTGGAAATCCATGCTGAAGGAAAAATAAACATCAATTGAGACACACAACAGTCCCCCAGTCACCTTCTCCTTTATATACCCCAAAATACTTTCCTACAGGACTAACTTCATGACTTTTCCAGAGACCAAACTGACCAGCCTACAGTTTCCCTAGGTCATCCTTATAGACTTCTTGAAGATGGATGCAAGATTTTCTTTTCTTCAGTCACTACAAATGTCCCCTTATGTGCATAATCTTTCAGAGATTATAGACAGCCTTATAGGGACACCAACCCGTTCTCTCAGCACCCCTTAAGTGCCTTGAGCCTGACTTGAAGTACCAAAACTGGTTTTGTCTCAGGAGGATTTTCAGATTTCGTACAGGATAAATCAAACGCACCAGATTGTATTGACAAGGAATTAATGTGTTCAGTATTCAAAACAAAATTAATATCAAAATCAAAGTTTTAAATCAATACACAAAAGCCATGCAGGTATACTAAGTAATGGAATTCTATATTTTCAGAACTTCCACCTACTTTGGAAATACTCCACTCGCTAAATCAAAATAGCACTAAAACGATAAATAAATTACTTTTGATATACGGTTTGAAGAGATGCATAAGAATAGGGGAAAGAAGTTAATATTTTCTCCTTGCTTTGTTCACTCAATCACCTGATTTACTAATGAAAAAAAATAATAATAAAAAAGCAAATCTGACCACTGAATGAAATTAAAATATATTTTCTCAGAGGGTAACACATAACTGAATGTCCAGACTACTAACCACTATAGTCATAGTCTAGAAATACACTAATGTGTGTGTAAGTTCAAATCTTGTCTTATCAATTCCTAAACAGTTAAAAAAAATACACCGAATCATTTACTCAGCTCGTAATTTCTAAGTAACATTTTTTAGTACATTTTAAAATGAAACATATGAAGTACTTTGTATTTCCTTGACCCTGTCTGAACAGAAAGATTTACCTTTTTAGATTCATCCAGCTCCTTGCTATTTTGCTAAAAGCTTCTGAGCCTGGTGCTGTCATTGCTTCAAAATCAACCAGCTGAAAATGCAATAAAATAGATATGAAGAAATTAATATCTAGTGTATAAATTCTCCAATTTCAGGAAGTTAATCTTCAAATATTCTTAACATATAAATTCTACTTTAAAAACATTTCCTTCCTTTTATGACAAAATACAGTTATTTTTAAATCTCTTGAAACAATGTTAATATCAGTGAGTCAGTGCCAGAAAATATTGCCCTTTACTACAAAGTCTAAATGAAATGGGGTAATTTCTGATTTCTACATACTATATTATGTAAATTATTGCATCACATGTTGGTATATTTATATACGGGGGCTTTCAGACAAGTGTAACTACATATAGCTAAGAACTCTGTTCGTATTTACAGCTGACAATAAGTTTTCAGTAAAACAATGTTCATTCAAAAGCATCAGTTCCTTAGTACTATAATATTTAAGCAGACATATCTGTGGTTTAGTGAACTTTGTCTGATTTTGAGGAAGCGTTCTGAGAGTGTGCTACCTACATTCTTGGTAAGATGGGAGTAAGTTTACTTACTAGTCTGTGCCCAGACTACTTCACCCCTCATCACTGACTAGTTTGGAAGTCAGCATGCATACCAGGCACTAGAACTCTCCATAGGCTTGCACAAGCAACACTGGAAGCTACAGTGACCATGGCTACTGACTGATCTGCCAGGCAATAACAGGACTCTTGACTACTGGACATCTGTCTTCAGAGCAGTCTGATAATGCATGCTGTCTTAAGCTTGGAAGCAGAAATACCCTTCTAGGGAATCTAGCCTAAACTCTCATCCCCCTCGAACCCCCCCCCCCACCCACTACTCCCGCTCCTACACCACCA
>JBAFWW010035799.1:0-10617 GCA_036873685.1 Agapornis canus | reverse complement strand
ATAGCATCGCTGGATAATATTTAAACTCAAGGGCAAGCTGTCCTTGAGCCTGATTAGCTATATCTTAGCCAACTTTATTGTATTATGTCCTTTGCCACATAACCAAGTTTTGGCAAAACTCTCCACAGCCGGAGATGCTGTCTCTCAAAGAAGCAAGACGTTGCCAGCCAGTCTGTTGGTGATACCTTGTCTCTAAGGCAGGGACTCACAGTTTGTGTTCAGTGTAGAGCTCTCTGTTAGTCAGGACCCATGACCTGATGACTCCCAACACACTGGGATGCCTGCCAGCATGGTCTTCAGCATTAACCATAGTGCATCTTTTTGCACCAGCACCATGGGATGCTGTTCTTTCCTCTGCAGAAGGAACAGAGGCCAATCTGGAACCTGTTTTTCCTGCCCAGGGCTAAATGTAACATAATCATCTGTTTTGTCACTACTGATGCTGAAGTAAATTTAAGTCGTGCTAATAAATTGCCTGCAGAAGGACTCCTGCATTCTTAGTAGAATACAGAAGTGAAACAGCTGGTGTAGTAATGCAATCTCCTGCTTGTTATGGGTCTAAAGGTATATTTGAGAGCACAGCCCTGGCATTACTCTTCTAATGGTGCTGGTGATAGTTGAGCTGGAGTTACAGAAGTAAGTGATATTCTAAATTCTCATTTAAAAAAAAAAAGATTTCTTCTGCAGAAAACAGTCTAACTAAAGGGGTGATATGAATGAAAGCAGCTTTGTCTTATCTTTGCCGTGGTACCTAAAAGGCATAAAAAAAGCTGGAATGATGCTTAGACCCACACATGTGTCCAGAACTCCACTTCAGGTTAGTCCTTTGGATATGATGCCTTTGTAACGTTTTAATCAATGTGAAAGTACTTTACTTTCTTACCAAATAGATTTACAGATTGGACCTTGTAACTCCAGTTCTTGGTATTTTTAGGTAGTGTCTGTTCTTTTCTGTGAGTTGCTCCAGTGATCCCCTTTCACTCTTGAATGCTGACAGGAGGAGCAGAGCTTTAGAGGATTCAGTAGACTTTTTTTCTAGGGAGATCTGAACATGCTGGGTACCATGAGTATAATTTCAATAGGCTCAAGACATAAGGGAAAGAGGAAAAGAGAGAGAAGTGATAATTGTAATGACACTTACCCCCTCCTTCAACATCCCCAGGGAAAGAGATGCCTGGGTGCTGTAACCCTTGCTGTATGGAGCTCTCACTCTCTGTCTGAAACAGACAGTGGTCAGGACTCATCTTGCATCTTCAGAAGGGTGTAATAAATTGGGGTTACTCTACACTTGCTACTGATCTTTCCTTGTAGCTGCTGGGTCCTGGAATTGGCTAATGACTTTTCCTATGTCTTCCCTTCCCAGCTCCAGTCTATACACAGCTGGAGAGCAGTTGATCCATAGCTGTGAAATACTGCCCTGATTTTAGAGAATCGTTCTCCCCCTCTCCTAATAGTTGAGAAAAGAACAAGTTTTTCTGATTTGTGAAGCTGAAACTCATAAAGCAGCAAGTGTAGAACAAACATTCGTATGATCGCTTATTTGAACAGGTAAGATGAGTGACTGAAGTTCATCTCAAATTAAGTACTGTCATAATCTATTAGTAGGATCCATTCACATCCTGGAGGAGTGCGCTTACATTTCTGAATATGATATACTGTCAGCTTTGGACCACAGGGGAAGATGAAAGCATGATGCTGAAGTAAAGGAGAATCATGCTGAGAAGTGTATTGGCATGATTCTAGTAGTTAAGTATTTATCAGAAGCACACTGCTCTTAGGGTGTCATTTTAATTCAACCATCAGTATAATGTCATAAATCATGCATAGATCATAGTTTTCCAGGGAAATGGCTGCAAGGAGTTCTGCTTCTTGAGAAAGAACAATTGATGTCCAGTTCCATTAAAAAAAGAAACTAGAATATATTGAGTATTTGTTGTTAGTCACGAGAAAGCAAAGTTTCTTCTTGAGCTGTAGAATTGGTGTAGTACAGCATAAGAGAGTATTCTGTCTCTGAGTTAATTCCTGTGAGTATCAGTATGGGTGCTGAGTGTAATAAGGTGGCTGTTAAATTGAGTGTGAATTTAGTGGTTTGATGGGGTCAGATTTTGGTGTTTATCAGCTACAAGTTCATGATGCAATTTTATCTCTCTTTAGCCTGCTATTTGTAAGGAAAGTTTTCAAGCCTGCAGTCTCAATTTCTGTTAGTGTTGTATCAGTGGGTGCAGTGATTATGCAAGGCTTCTTTCCTTACCATAAATCACTTTTGCTGGCATGGTCATGAGTTTGCTGGCTTGATTTGGTGTAATCCTTCTCCATAGCCCACTTCATACTCACCCTGGTTTCTCTCTCTTAATGCTCCTGCAGAGGTTTAGAATCCATTTTACATAGAAAGGGAAGAGCAGTGGCAGTATGGCAATGCTACATTGTCTTAACACAGCTGCTAACATCACCCTGCAGCTGCTGCTACTGAATAAAGAGACTGTGCTCTGTGTACACCTCTTGCTTTGCACATGCAGAATACAAGATGAAGTTATGAACTGGCCAGTATTTTTTTTCCAGGTCCTGCTGTCTCACTAGTGCTGCAAAAATGAGGCCATTTGATAAAAGAGATGAATAACTATAAATTTCTCATGTCCCAGTGAAGTCCAATGGCACAGATATTGAGAGAGAATCTGAAAGGCATCTGAAAAGCAACATAAAAGCTTTAGAGGGATTGACATAGTACTTACTTTGTAATTTTTGTTGCAATACAGTAAACTTGCATTTACTTGATAGTCCATTTTACTTGGCACAATCTTAGTGCTAGATACAAATTTGCTAGACAAAAGGAAAAGAACAAATGTAATACATATGTCGTGCTCCTCCCCATCTCCCAGGGAAGAAACCCACTGAATTTTGACACTCCTGAAGAAAGGTTTTAATGATGAGGAAGCCATGTGAATATGCTAGGGTGGTAGGAAAGACCAGTATAATTTTGTGTGGCATGTGTGGGAGGAATTTTTTAGGGGACAAGAGAATAAGAGTATAGGTATGACAGTATCTGAAATATATTAGGCTTCATTGGGCGTAATACCATAAAGATATTGCTCATTGTAGGGAATTCAAAAGCAGTATAAATGGGTGGAAGCTGTAGAGATTCATTCTTGAGGAAAAACTTAAGAACTAAATATGCATAACTTGCCTAGGCAGTGACTACAAGGGTTCATAAATCTAACAAGAATGAGAGGTGCGAGCACAGAAAAATAGAAAAGAACTATGTCTATAGTCTGGGATAAAGCCGAAATGGAAACTTTGAGTGTCCTATGTGTGACTTCCTGAGAGTAAAATGGTCTGAGCTATTAAATGTGCTCCTTTGGGAGAGGAAAGGAATTAATTACTTGATGTACGCAGAGCTACATGTCCTGGGTTCAGCAGTAGCAGTCATTTTTTTTCCTTCTTAGTAGCTGGTGTAGTGCTGTGTTTTTGACTTTCTGCCTGGGAACAGCACTGATAACACCAGTGGTTTTAGTTGCTGCTGAAATGTTTAGTCTGACCAAGGACTTTGTGAGCCTCATGCTCTGCAAGGGAGGAGGGGAACCTGGGAGGAAGCAGAGACAGAACACCTGACCCAAACTGACCAAAGGGGTGTTCCATACCACAGCATGTTATGCCCAGGATGTAGAACTAGGGGCAGTTACCTGGAAAGGCTAGTTGACTGCAGGTATTGGTCGGTGCTCAGTTGGGCTGGGTATTACCGATCGGCGGGTGGTGTTGTATTCTCTTCCCTTGTTATTTCCCTTACCATTATTATTATTGGTGGTAGCAGCAGTGGTTTGTGTTGTACCTTAGTTACTGGAGTGTTCTTATCTCAATTCATGTGAGTTACATTCTTTTGATTGCTCTTCCCATCCCTCCTGAAGCAGGGGGAAGGAAGGGCAGGAGAGACAGAAGGAGCTGCATGTCTGGGCTTGAACCATGACATGCTCTAATATAGGAAGTTTTGCATTTGGGCTGTAATTTTAAAACCTTGGTGTTCTCAAAGAGATTTCCTATTTAAATTACTTAGTCCTCAGTTCCCATTAGCAGAATAGTCGTGTATCACTGCCTTTCAGGAGTGCTGTGATAAGTTTATTAAAGAAAACAGGAGATTTTAGTACTATTTGTAGTAAGGCCTGAGTACTTGTATAACATATAAAGAAATGATCCTTTCAGTAGAACATAGTTGCTAAATGAATTATCTGAACAAACTCCTCATAAAGCTTCCTCATGGCACCCTTATTACTAGTTTTGTGACGTTTTAAGGTAAGATTTTTATGTATTTGATTATTTGTGATAGTGTAAATACTTGAAAAAGGGAAAATATATCCATTTCTGATATGGTGTGATGTCTGCCAGTATCCTGCCATAGCTTTCCTGAAACTAGTATTGTTGCTCCATTGCTAGCAAAGCATCCTTATGGATTTAAATGTTACATTTACCTTTATACAAAATCCCTGGATGTTTCCAGGGTTCTGTTTAACTGCAGAGTGTTCCAGTTGTGCAGAATACCTCACAATCCCTTCTGAATGGCCTCTCTCTGATGAATTTCTGACCCTACATGCCTCAGTCCCCATCATGCAGAACTCTTTAGAGAACTCTGACATGTAACAGAGAGAAGGCTGCATTGCATAAAAATTGACTGATAATCGAAGTTCAACAGACTGCTTTTGAGAGTTGTGGCTGCATTTAAGCAGGAGGAGGTCTTAGAGTTCTAATAAGTAAGGAGCAAGTAGGATGGTACGAGAACAGTATAAGTTGGATTTAACTGAATCTTGAGAACTTGCATTTCAAGCAGAGGTGGGTTAGGGAAAGATGTGCTAAACAGAATCTGTCATGTTACAGCTTTTTTTCCTTTTAATCTTTCAGAGAGGCCCTGACTTCTATGAAGGGGTTCGAGCAGGTAAGCATGCACACCAGAAACGTTTCTCAAACTTCATAATATGCTAACTCACTGCTGTGTTGCTTCTGTGGAAGAAGGGTGCATCCTGCAACAGCCCAGAGAAGACTTCTGAACTTGCTCCAGTTTTTACTTACTGGACTCCTGTATGGCCAAAACCTTACTATTTTCCCCAGAGTGTAACAGCCATGTTTCCTTTGTGTAATCTGAGTTTCCTAATGTTATTTATTCACCTGCTAATGCAGCACCATGAAAAGGTTTCACCAGTTCATTGGGAAATGTCAAATATATTTAATGCTAGCAGTAGTGAGTAGCTATGGGTATCATTTGTGTGTCCAGATTTAGTCTTGCCACATAGCTGGTTCAGCGTGCTGTAAGATGGTATAAGACTTATAGAACATGGAAACTTGTTAGAACAGAGGCTACTCCCATGTCCAAAGTGTTATATGTAAACTTAAATATTTCAGCATTTTAAAGCACTGGACAAGGTAGCTAAGGGTACAAGTAGAGCAGTGGCTCAGGAAGTTCATCTAGGGGACAGACTTAGATTTTACTGCTGATTCACGATGCAGTTTGTCAAACCCAATGTCACATCTGTTAGGAACGATTGTAATTGTTTATGTACCGTACAGCAGGAGGTGAAACCATACACAAATACTTTCTTTTCCTAGGAGCTTGCAGTACAAGACATTTGGATGAGTAACACTTTGGGGCTGAGGGAATCTGACTTTGAATTCAAACTCAAGTATATATTATTGCCTCCTTCCCTTTTTTTAATATCTGTCTTGATAAAGTAGTTTAAAATATGCTTGAGTAATAGATATTAGTTTGAGTGTTCACTATTCGGAATACTGTATTAAAGCCTGTGGTGAGAGGTGCAAAATCTGTTTGTAGAGCATGGAAAAGGTTTCTGATTTTAATCTTTAGTTCTTACTGACAGAGAATGCTTTGAAGAATTTACCCCATTGCATGGTAAATTCTGTTGAATTCTGTTCTGTACTTTTGAGAAGTACATGGTTTTCATTGTGTTGATAATGGGGGCAAGGATATTTTACACAGGTCATTCCTAGAGTATATTCTTAATCACCATATAAGCTTTTGAAGTGACAAACTCAAAGTCTGAGAGTCAGATGAACACCAAGCCAAATTCTCACTTGTAATGCCTAGAGGTCATTAAACCATATGGTGATGAAGTAGAGGACAAAAGCAAATCGCTTGTCAGTACGTCCAGTAAATTACACAAACTGCTCATAAAGAAAGAAACTGCAAGAACAGCAGTTGGGAAAGATTCACTTTTACATAGGATGATATAGCAAAGGCTCAACTATATCAGGAAATAAAACCCAACCCACCAACATACTGAACATAATTTTTAATAGGAAGTAAGAATATTAGGACTTTACTGGATCAACCAGTGAAAACAAGAGGAAAAGAATGAATAAAATGCTAGCTTTTTATGTATTAAAGCATTACATTGCAAGCATTTAAGAGCCAGGTTTTGAATCTGTCCACAGATGATCTAGCACAAACTAAAGATATAATGAGATTTTAGTTTTCAAAGGTTGTTTTCCAGCAGCCATAGGTCAGGGTCTAATAACAGCTTTTATTTGCTTCAAACTGTAATTTTAATGGGCATGCTAGGGAAATAGTTTGTTGGAAAGCTTTTTAAACCTGTTTTGACCTGAGGTCAGTATTTCATTGTTCTTTCATCCAGTTTTCTTTCAGCCAGACTGAAAATAGGCTGGCAAGCAGTATTCCTCTCTGATATTTGTGATTTGGGCTACTAAAGAAAAGCCAAACCTTCTAAAGCATAAACTATACAGATGATATTTCAGCAACATTTTTCCATATAATGGTAAATGTGGTCTTTGAACACTTTAGGTATCAATTTTCCACCTTGATTTATAGGATAATACATAAATTAAGAAATGCATAGCTCTGCATAGTTTCCAAGAACATTGGTTTTCTATTCTTACTGCATAAGCAAAGCAGTCTTTTTAGTGTCAGTGCGCAAACACATCCAGGTGGACTACAATCTCAGCAGCCTGAGGGAACAAAAACCTGCTAAATTAGCCTAACTATTTGTGCAGGAAGATACAGTTCAAATGGAATTGTAAAGGCCTTCTATGTATTGCTGATCCTGCAAAGATGTTATTTCTGTATGGCTTCTGCCCTGTCTCCTGCAGTGCTAGCAGCTGGCAGATGTGAGCCTAACCCTGGACACACAGACCCCCTGCAGTCAGTGAGTAGGTAGAGAGATTACATTGCAACTAGCAGAATTTCAGGTGCTTAGAAACATCAGCATTGTGCCTGGGCTTAACCTGCCTTAGAAGTCTTCAGAATTTTGGTTCTGTTCTGGCAGTGATCTGTCTCAAGCTGGAGAAGCACAGAATATACAGAGGTTAATATAGAAAGGAAGTATTTTCAAGATACTAGTAGGAAAAAGTATTTTAACTCACATTAAAGGCTTCATTGGGGAGAACATAACAAGCATTCACTTATCCACCAAACTGGCCACAGATCCAAACAGAAGGGTTAACTTGCGTACACGGTAGTGCTATAGAATGAAGAATTAACAGCAATTCCTACTGTATTTCAGAGTGGAAGCTGTAGCAGTATACACATGGACTTTTATTTTTTTTCCCTTCTAAAGCATCTCTAGTCAGGATTGACCTTTGTGGATGACCATTAAGATTATTTTGGCCAGATTGTAAACTTCAACTAAAGTTGAATAAAATCATTAGATAAGTCATACTCCAGTGGAATAAATATACTTGATTCAGGACAGTTACATGTTTTGACCCTAACCAATCAGTGACTTCACATCACAGTGTTTAACTTGTAAGATCATAACTTTTCACCAAGTTATCCAGGTGAGGGACCTCGTAAAAATCACTCTTTTACAGCACATTTATTTTTGAAGAATTGCCCACATGGATTCTACTCCCTGTAGAAGTAACAGCTTTGATCTATATAGGGGTTTTCTTTTAAAAATTAGTTTCCATTTGTATCCAAGGAGTCCTTAGTCCTCCATTTGCAGTGAAATGGATGGAGGGCTCTGATTCTCCTTTCACTTTGGAGGTGCATGATAAAGGGTTGTGATGCCTGTTTGTCTTTGGCTATATTCAGAAATATTAATTAATGCAGCTGTTATTTGAATGGTATTTATTTTCTAGGCACTTTCCAAGTGTTGGTTATAGAGGGAAAAGTTAAAAAGACATTCTGAAATCACTTGGGTTTTTTACCACAAACAGCCATAATGCCTGTCTGCTGCTATGACACAACCTTTAGGTAGGCATTCCTTCTACTAAACTTAAAATCCAACTCCTTTGTATACTTCACATCCTAGATGGTTTTAGTTTAGTCACCAAGCACAAAACCTGTTTAGAAAGACATGACAGCTTGCCAAAACCACTAGCAATATGTGTAGGCTCTGTAAGTATCTTCTGTCTGCATACCTTTAGAGCCATCCTACTCTTCATCAGAAAAATCAACCAACCAGACAGACCCCCCTTGTTCTCAGCACATTGAGTATTGAGGGGTGTTTCCTGCCCATCCTCCCTTGTATGCTGTGGGTGGTGGTGGTCAGGAGGTCTCCCAGGACACACACAGCCCCATCTCCAAATCAGTTGCTGATACCACATATCTGAAGGGAATATGTGTTGAGGAGGGATGTCGAGTGCATCCTAGAAAGCCATAGAAAGCTATAGCTGTTCATTTGAAATTATAAACAAAATCACATTTTTGAATAGCACCTCTGTGGGGCCAAAAAGGTGCTTGGGAGGATGCTCCAGAATTCCATTCATACTGATAATTTTTATATACAAATAAATTCTCTCTTGTCTTACCACTGTTTACTAGTGCAGCTGTTCTTGCTGACATGTCTTCAGTATTCCTGTAGTACAAGGAATGCGTTTTGTATTTGCTTGCTATACATGAAATTCATTCCCTGATGATTTTGTCTTCAGTAATGTACCAGTACACATGTAAAACGCACATACTAAGCTTATACAAATCCCCACAGTTAAATTTACATAAGTCTGCAGTATCTGTCCATGCTTACAAATAAATATTCTTGTATTGTCCACAAAGATACTCTGCTTTACTCTTTCCTCATTAGCTATTTCGTTATCACTTTATATGATGTGTTTAAATTAGCTTTAGGCATTAAAGACATCCTTTGAGTCATCTCCTATATTCCGCAATCAGTTTTTGCAGAGATGTGAAAGCCCTTATCCAAAAGGAGAATCATGCATACTGTTTCCAGTTTCACATGAAAAAGTCAGGCAAGAGTAGTAGGTCTAACAGAAGGCACTAATTTGAGGTCTATTCTATCAAAGTGTGGGCTACTTCTGAAGTTACCCACTGTTCCTTGTATCATCAGGCAACTCCCAGGTGTGTCTCCAGGCAGATTACAACTCAAGACTTTTTATTAAGTAGAAATCTGTATGTTACAAACAATCTGTCTTCTTGAGAACATCCTGATTCTATTTCCCTATGTATTCACTGTAGTTATTTGTCTGGATGCAATCTAAAGTCATCTTAATTAGAGAAAGCTTACAAGTAACTTTTGTGTTTTTGTACTCCACCTGACAGTGCTGATTGACAGAGACCAATCCCCCAGATGGAAGCCAGCTGCTCTAGAAGAAGTCAGTGATGAGTTTGTGGATGACTGTTTTAAGCCATTGGGAAGCAATGATCTCAAGCTGTAAAGATCAAGCCTATTGACTTAACATCTGCTTAAATCTGTGATATAAAAATTAATAGTAGTGTGATAAAGTTTGGTAAGACTCAGCTAGCCTGAGATTCGTAAGTAATTTTTTGCATTCAGGAACATTCTCTTTTGCTATGCTGCTATAATAGCAAATAATCTCTGGTTAATAAAGGGAAAAGGCAAATTGTTATTTTTACTGCTTTATGCAATGATTAACATTTAATTTTTTGCATCAACTCTTGGTTTAGGAGGAACCTTTGGGGGACAGAACAGACCTAGGGGATGACCATAATAAGCAAGAAGTTAGGAGACCTTTTGTGTTCTTGGCTCTGTTAAGTTTCAGTTGTGCCCCAGCTTATTATACAGTGAAAATGTAAAGCTTTAAAACACAGCTACAAAGGAAAATGCAGGACATGAGAAATCCATGGTATTAAGTAGTCTTTTAAATAAAGGGTCAGACTGACACATTATTAGTCTGAGAGGAATTGTTCTACTGATTTAACATTAGGTCAGTATTCAGTTTTGCTATGTGATGTAGACATTGTTTCAAATGTCATAATATTGTCAGAGCCTAGAGCACACTTCTGTTTGTTGTAAGAAAGACCTTTAAAAAAGCTATTAAGGTTTTCATTATTTAAAAAACAGCTAGTTCTCCCTGGTCTTACAGGAGTGAATAAATAACTGTCTCAGACCTTCCTCTGAACACTAAGCATTGATGTTACTGATTGTTGAATGATTTTAATGGTAGAGGTCAGCGCAGCCCTAACACTGCAAGTGCCTGGAGTTTATACAACTAGTCTGTGTGCCCATGAAGATCCAATCTACTAGGTGGAAAACCTGTGAAGGGAATGCAGCAATATGTACTGAAGATCATGAACAGGGGAGAATATGAAATGTAGAATCACAAAATAGTTAGGGTTGGAAAGGACCTTCAGATCATCCAGTTCCAACCCCCCTGCTATAAGCAGGGACACCTCACACTAAACCA
>JBAFWW010035798.1:34952-55818 GCA_036873685.1 Agapornis canus | reverse complement strand
CACTGAAAAGAACCTGGCTCCATCATCCTGACACTCACCCTTTACATATTTGTAAGTTAATCCATTTAGTTTCTGTTTTCCAACAGGAAGGGAAAACAGTTTCTAGATTGGCTTAGATTATGTTGCATTTTATTGTATTTTTTTAAAATTATTTCAATAATTGCTTCTTTTGAAAATTATCACTCCTGCAATGTCATCTGAAATTAATGAGGAGACAGTGCTAACAGTATTAATCATTTGCTCTCCAAAGCACCCTGAATTTTTAAATGCACTCCAAACTGAAAAACTGCTCCACAGAGTTCTGGCCAAACAAGCAGCTCAGCCCCTAAGAAAGTGCCAACACAAACAAGATACAGTATTTGCTGGTGTTTATCTGCCAGGGCATCCACATTCTGCTCCCATTAGTTTATACGATAGTTTTATGGAAGATATGTACCCAGTGCTAGGCAAAAAACTTGCCTGCTTATATGTATCAGGCAAACAGAGCAGTTATAAGTAATAAAGATTGAGAGGTAAGTACTATTTTGTATATGCTTTGCAGAGCTTTAACTCTTCACTGAAGGGCAGTGAAGGCTTCTTAATACCTATATTCCCTGCTAACTAGGGTAACTGTTAAAGTCTTCTGGAGTAAAACGAAGAAGAAAAACATTATGCTGTTTGTGAAAGATTTATTAGTGATATTCATTAATATAGAAGGCAATAACCCATGGTTCACACATTTAAAAATGCAGCTGTGAAGCTGGGGTCCATTTTTATTCCAGCTAGTGATTTATCAGGAAGATGATACATAGGATTTGCAAACATGCCACCAATCCTTCAGTATCTGGTAAAGGAGAAAAGTCTTCAGAAAGTGTAGATCTCTCTGGTTTCAACTGAATTTTATAAGATATTTGAATTTGTTATTATAATCCACCTCCTGCACTTTTGGTAAATGAACTGTTACAAGAGATACAAGAAATCACCTATCAGGTAGCTATAGCATTCAAACACTACATTTACTTTCTTAAAATCCATTCTGTCAAATACTCTCCATTCAGTGCAGTCGCTAAGGTATAAAAGATACTGATATTACTTATGCATCAATACAATCACATTTAGAAATTGAAAGTCTGTGTGACAAAGGCAAGCTACAAAACCCCCAGAGATTTATGGAGAAGAAATAAACATGAAGCAAAAAATAACATTGCTCAAAAGATTTACAAGTATCATATATTCAGTAGAGTATGTTATAAAATAAAATGATCTAAAATCAACAGAATACAACTAAGCTGTGTTATTTTTACACAAATCTTTCTTCTCTTAGGCCTTGTAGGTTGCTTTTGCTACACATTTTAACCACAGTGCTTTCTCCCATTGAACCATTCATTGAGGAAATACTTCAAAGAGCTTTGCACTTGCCCTCATAAGAAAAGAATGAGCAGCAAAAGCATTTTCATGAACCATCTTTTATTAATAAGCAACTATGGTGGTTTCTATGTCTTCCTGGAGATAAATGAAAAATGTCTGGAAGGGTGGAGCATAGGTGGGAAGCATTTTATTTAATAATTGCATATGATCATTGAGAAATAAATATCATATATCAATTTACAACATAATTGGAATTGTACCTGAGGTAATCAGACAACAGTTATGAAATAAATAATGGAAGACTGACAAAGCACATTTTGTAGAAATTGATATTGATTTGCAGTACCAAATACCCTTGAGGAAAGAGTGGGAAGAGCTTCCATAAATTAATCAGACAATGCAGTACAACTTTCAGAGGTCCTGATGTGTAGAAGACTACTGACCTGTCACTACAGTGCGTGATGATTATCGCTTCTTGCAGGGTTTTGGGGGGTTTTTTTGGTGTTTTGCATTTTCAAATAGATAGATCTGGGTGCAGAAGTCATTGCAAAATCCACGATCATTTCAGCTGTGTGCAATATAGGAAGCACAACTTGCTGATTGAGCAGGTTTCCAAAGTCTGTGGAACAGTTCTTCCAGAGCTGTCAACAGTCCTTCATGAACAAATAAATACCAACAGGAGAACAAAAGAAATTATGATGAGAGCCATAAGTGACACTGAAAAGAGATGGGTTTCTTTTGACACTTGGAGTTACCTGGCAGTACAGTATAAATAAAAAGCGTTTGCATGACACAAAAGAATTTCAGGATTCTGTAAATCTATGGAAGACTTCTTTGGAAGTTTGGAAGTTTGGGAAGATGTTGGGAAATAAGAACATGTGTAAAATAATTCCTGAAGACTATGCTTTAATTTTTTTGTGTGTTTTGGTTTTGTTTTTTTGTGGGGGTTTTTTTTTTGTTTGTTTTTTTTGTTTGTTTGTTTGTTTTTTGTTTATGTTGGTCTTTATCCAAAAAAAGAAAAGTAGATAAATGTAAGTGTATGATAATGGTTTCCTTTATGTTTCTAGTTGTGTTTCAGGGAAGAAAGTAATTCCTTTTTCACCAAGAGGGAAATTGCTTTTTGACTAAAATGGCATTAGACTGTCTCCTATGAATATTCTGAAAGCACAGATAAAAACATATATCTCAGTTATATCAGACAGGATGCTGTCTGTATTACAATGATAAATATGAAATAAATAAACTTTGTGCAAAATCTTTCTCTTTGGTTTTAGTGGAAGACAGAACAGGGAGCAGATTTTCAAAAAAATGGAGGAATACAAATTTGCAGGACAGTAAAGGGAAAGGAAAAAGTTAAACAGAGCATATAAACTGGCCATCACTAAAATCCTGGCATTTTTCCTCAAAGCTTGTTTTAGATAGTAAATATCATATAATTTAACATGTAAAAAATACGACCTGCTTACTGCACCATCCTATACATACTAATACAAATAAAAGCGCTGCAATAATGACAATCCTAGGCATAGTAAGAGAAAGCAATAAAGTAGTGTAGAATTCAAACTATGTATCCTACTTTTGTGGTGAATATATAAAAAAGGTTTGAATCACCCATCACATAGGCTTACATGATCTGTATATAAAATTTTCCTAGCCACAGTTTTTTTAAGTACACAATATAAGCAGAGGATAAAATGTTTTTCAAGGATGCCCTTGCACACAGAATATGATTAATACATGAGGAGGGAATCAGTTGTCTCTGTGAATGCCCAAACTAGAGCCTTGTGCAAAGGGTAGTGTCGGCAAGGGAAAAATTAAGATTAATAGCACTTAAAGCAGAATATTTAACTGTAGTAGACAGCTAAATCTGCCCTTGTCTGTACTGATAAAGGTCCCCTGGACTTAAAAGGATCCATACAGTCAAGTGTATGCCCATATAAATAAGGAATTTATACTCTGCATCCATGTCTCCATGTATTTGCTCATGACAACACAAACACCCAAACTCATTAATGGCTTTCTGGGTTTTGCTAGAGAAATGTACTTTCAAGGAAACTGATCTGCACTGTTTAGCTTGCCCCATCTGTCACTGTGATGGATAGCTGCATACTCAGGGTGATATAAATTTAATTACATCATGATCCTCAAATTCCTTTCCTAATTTTATCAGAAACAAGTGTTTCAGGAAACTGTATCTGCTTTCTTGATGAAAAGGAAAACCTGACCAAGGAGTCATGTAAGCTACTTAAGCTTTCTCTAAAATGGGTAACTATTTGAAATTCATTCTACCCAGTTCAGTCAGCAGCAATTTATGTGCTCTATATGTTGTTATCAAAAACATAGTATTAGTATAATAAAATTTAAAATATTCAGGGCTTAGGATATGCTATCTGGACCACAGGTGAATGCACAACTTAAACTACAGACATGACACAAAATACTGTGCTGGACACCAAATCCCACAATAGAGTACTCCTAGACCTTTTATTTAATACTCAGTTGAGACAAAAACTATTAGGGAGGTATAATCATAGCTGGCACTCTAGAGCTATGTTAACATGAAAATATTGTCCCAGGGAAAATCTGACCTAGGCAAAATATGCAAAAGGGAACATGGAGAATAGCAACCACAACAATAAGTATAATCACCTACAGTCAATACTGAAAGTGTTAAAGTGGTGTTCCAAATAACTATTCTAGGTTGAGTGCCTCATATGGAATAAATAGGAAAAAAAATACCTTTTTGAAAGTTATACAGGAACAAAATTTTATAGTGGTATCATAAATAGCTAAAATTAGCCTGTCTTATAATGTCTCAAAATGTACTTGATAGCTCATATACATTTCAAGTAGCACTTTGCAGGGCAAACTGTTATCGTAAAGAAAGCAACATAGTGTGAAAAGCTACCTCTTCCAGACACACAACATTTCTGTATTTAAGACATTTGAATGCACTTTCAGTACTATGTAACCATTTTTGTGCACTGAGTGAGTGTAAAAAGCAGACAATAATGATCGTTGGTTTTCCACACTGGTACAAACACCAGGGCTTTTGGCGACTTACATGAATCCATTACTACTAATAGAAGCAACCACTGTATAAATTCCATTTTGATGAGAAAATGGACTCAAAAATATTACTAACTTGAACTGCTATTAGCTGCACTAGGATGAGATATGTAATATGCCTCCCAATGTCCCACAATTGGAAGTCAAATAAAATATACTTGTTCAGCACTTTATCTCTTACCTGTCTTTTACATTGATAAATGAGTGTATCTTCCAATTAAACAAATGCAGATGGAAACCTTGGAGCAAGTTTTGGTGTTGGTTACTTCGGAAATGTAAGACTAAAATGATCCTCGTCCTGAGTAAGGGTGTTAGTTTTCCTTAATATAAAACAGAGGGCTCATCTGTTTTCCCATTCAGCAATGAGCTCTGCTCTCATGGTACTCTCAGATAAGGCCAAGATTTTCAGTTCAGTATTGCTTCTGATGTCTGCTTGAGAGAACCAAAATAACCTCTCTCTGCTCCCCTCGACATTCTTCTATAATGGCAACCGCCTGTAATATCTCCAGAGAGCATGCAAAACATTTTGCAGTAGGGAAAAGCAATGACATGAAGATAGTGGACTGCAAAAGTCATTCTGACATTACTGAACAGCCCTTGCTTGAACAGAAAGATAGGAATAGTATCTGTTCATTCAATATCTAGTTATTTTATTTTTCTCTTTTTCTTTTTCCTTTCCATTAGTGGATTAGATATGCACTTCTATAAACCTGAAGAACTAATAACAACAATTTGGTATTTTATTAGCATGCCATAGCCTGATATTAAATGACTTTGTGCCATGAATTCACACCACTTCTTTAATTCAAGCATTTACCTAAGGAATGACATCCTTACAGGAATAAAAAGCAGGATAGATTACATACATAAGTATATGCTGCAGTCACCAATTTAGTAAAAAAATTATCTTTTCTTACTACATAAATTTATAAAATACTCTCACTTCTCACCCAGTACTTACTTGTTTGTGAGCTGTGTTTAACTGGCTTGCATGAATACATGCAAATGAAAAAGCTACTTTATTCTAACTGAATAACATGTCACATTAAATTAGGAAAGTGAGCTGCTGTAGAGGAAGCATTAATTAAATCAAGGAGAACTGAGTGCTCAAACTTGGAATGCTCCAAGGGAAAAAAGAAAATGAGAAAAGAATCCTATCTCAAACTATATTCAGAATGCTATATAGTCAGAAATCTGCAGGCTTAGTGTAAGAAGCTTGATACCAGTTAGATACCAGGATATTACTAAATGGATTTTGCATTTCATTTCCTAAAGTTTTTACAGTTGCTTGATTGCCAGATGTTCCATGTACTTTTATGTCCATATAAAAGAAAGAAAAAATGCATAAATGAACTCATGTGTAAATTTACGCATGGTTTTGGTAGGGAGGGTCAATGTAATGCATTGCAATAAAGTGTATATTTCATGATTTATTTTTTTCAATAATGCTAGAGAGTAGAGTAACAGAAGATTCTTTCCCTATTATTTTTTGAGCTTCTTTTTTAAATACAACTTAGCTTAAAAAGCAGTATCACTGCCAAATCCTTAGGTTCCTTTCAAAAGACTATTCAAACTCATGTAATAGATCTTCATTCATTATTCACTGCTGGTTTAAAACTTGAATTCATCATGATAGTAGAGAACTTTACTTTCAGACACCATGTAACTGACCATTTAACAATGTTTATCATTTCAAGATAACAAGTCTTCTTTGTGAAACCTGATAATCAACTTAATCAACTGGTCAGTTCTCATGCTTTATATATACTCTTATTATAAAGACTTCCTCCACAGCTGAATGGTGTATAGGATGGGAACACATCTAGATACATTCCAGTTTGTAGCTTGATACTTTTTTTGCCAATTTTGTACAGAAGATAAAGGTTAATAGAGGAGAAGATAATGAGAAGATCTGTTTAGAAAAAATGAGAGGAATTTGAAAGAACTGGTATGATGGTTTACATGGTTGTAATTCAATCATTAAGGTACAGCAAAAAAAACCCCGCAACTAACAAAACCCAACATGCAAAGAATTAAAACTTCTGCCCTCTTATACATGGAAAAAGGATGTACACCCTTACAGAAGATAAATTAAAAACTGAGAAGTGTATATTCTTGGATTACATGGTATTTTGTTACATACACTTATTATAATAAATTATGTGAAAGTTATTTCCTCAGTATGTATTTCAGATTCACAGACTGTGGTATGCCAGCCAAAACGGCTGTGAAAGATTTGGAGAGGAGAGTGGAAGGGTCTAAAAGCTAAAATAGGAGATAAATATCAAGGGTCCAAATATTCAGAAGGGTCCACAGTAGTAAAGAAATATTTAACAGGTTGTACCTACTCCCCCATTAATCCAACTCTTTTTCTATTCTGATCAGAACATTAAATTCTTTCCAGAATCACATTTCAGCCAGTGAAGTGACTAACATAGAGAGCAAACCACATGGCAGGGTCATGGGAACCAAAAGTTTTGTCTCTAACATAATCTGCTTGTCTCTAACATAATCTTCTGAGGTTCACTTGAGACCTGAAGTGAAGCTGGAATGGATGAATAGTAAAGATTACTACATAATGTCTGATCTTTCCTTCAAAACAAGTGCAGACTACAAAGGTTTGTAGCTAGAAACTTCAGCATATCTGTCATATTGAACTGTATGTGAACAGCTGCTCTGGCACTAAATAACACTGCGTCTAAAAGTTTACTTGGCTTACATTATGTTATTAAATTGTGATGGATGCCTACTTCCACAGCATCACTCCCATATTGCATACATCTAGCTTGCTAGACAGGAATATGAACAAGAATATCTTCTGAAACAGCCCTCACCCATATGTAAAACCAGGGCAAATTTACTTTTAGGTATGCTGGCTATTTAAATGTCATCCATTATTCTCAAGTGTTTTATGTCAAAAGAAAAACCAACCAGAAATATTGCTTCTTCAAATGCAAGCCCATAGGGTAACATTCCTTGCTCCCTTTGAAGTCTGATTGCCATTTTAAGAAAAGTGTCTTGCTTTCAAGCAAGTTCCTGCTGTCAGCATCATGTAAACAACATAACTCAAATGGATTGGCATGTTATGGCCAGTGTAATGAGGAAAGACTATGATTTATAGGACCTGAAGAATGAATGGCTGTGTTGCTTTACTAATAATACCTGTGGAATGAAGCTTGTGAAAGGGACAGTACAAAAGAAGCTTGAATTATTGCTAGTGTGCAGCATTTAAGATGTTTTCTCTAAATATATAGGTAGAATGCAATAGTTAAGAAAGCACATCATGCTGAAGGCAGAGGTCATCAAAGATTTACACAGTAAGCCAGCATGTAATTGAGCCAGAAGATTCTGTGAGAATTGCAAGTGTTAATGTCTTTGCTGTTCAATCATGAGTTATAAAGGAATTTATCAATTCCTATTTTTCCCTAAAATATCACTGTTTTATACCTTGACTTTAATATTTCTTTTTCAAACTCTTAATAGTAAAGGGGTAATATTAAACAGGGGCTTATTTAATCTGACAAGAAAACCCCAGCCCAACTCAGAATTTCACTCTGAGTGTAGAAATAACTTCTCACTGGTTTGGGAACTCTATACAGTACTTTTTTCTCTCTCAGGTTCGTTTGTTTGCTCAGGGTTTATTTTAAGTAAGGGATCTTAAAAATAAGTATAAAAATAAGTGTTTCAGTTTATTTTCTGGTGTTAGAAAATGGTGATCAGAAATGCATGAAAAGAATTCCAAATTACTCTCACTGCTCTGTCAAAAGATTAGACTGTGTACCTGAAAGTATATTTTACCTTTATTACCTTCCACTAAATCTTTAGCCTTCTATTTAAACCTTTCCTTGACCCTTATGAAATTTAGCCATTAATTTACAAAAAACATCGTTTTCTGGAAAACACTTGTGCATTAAAACAGCACACTCAGTTGAGCAGTCCTGAAAAGCCTGTGTGATGATGAGATGTTGTTTTGTACAAATTGGCTCTGAAGGAATCAGTCATATAAAGTAAGTTTTCAGAAGAACATAGACTTTCTTTAACGGATAATTCTTTTACAGTTCTTATATTTTTTTCCATTCTTGTCATTAATTTATGTATCTTAGAATATAAAAAAAAACATTTCACAGTCCTTTATATCTATAAATAACTAACTTTCTTCAGAAACCTGATACTTCTTTTTTTAATTGAACATTTTAAAAGGGGGGGGGGGTTGGTAGGTGCAGCAGGAGAGACATACTTTTAGAATGGGATTCTGAAAAAAGGATATACTTTATATACACAAAAATGTGAAAAATAACAGTACTAATTCTATGTATAGATTTTGTTATGCTGCTTTATTTTCAGCACAACATCATTTAAATGGTTTTGCACAGAGACATCATTTAAATGGTTTTGCACAGAGGCCATCACACAGGGTTAACAAATGGTTAGGTTTAAAATTGCCATCTGGAAGAAAGGTTATAGGTTGTCTTATGCCATTAGGTCTCCTGAGAAACTCACTGATTTCCATTTGTTTCCACCTTCTTCAAGTCCCTTTTAATGCACACACTGAACACTGAGAACCAACAAATCAACCATGACTTTTCTTTTTCCAGCTTGATGCCCCAGATACCAGCAACATTTCAGTGCTCAGCTCATTTGGATGTTTGTCTCTTTGCTACGATGGACCATACAACAGAGTATCTGTTTGCCAGTAAGGTGTGTTCCACAGTTTTCTCTCTTAAACTAAAATCAGTTTACTTGAAAATAGAGAATTGTAATACAAAAATAAGGAATACAACCTGCATTGAAAATCATACCTAAAAAAAAAAAAACAAATGCAGAGAATTTTAGAATTTTGAAACATTTCAGTAGTTTGTTCCAGCACATAATTGGAAATATGGCTAAAATATTAAAATTTTGAAAAGAATACTTTTCCAAATATGTGCATTAGATGTGAGATTTCTTGAAAGCAGAGAAGCTTCTCTGACCATTGATGTTACAGAAAGCAGACAGATGTGAAGTGCTGCATGCAGGAAATTGATAATGTTAAAACCAATGGACTAACAGAGCATTGTGTAGATCATATTAGAAAGTATTGAGCAACATAAGGAGGCTTTGCTGGCTTTTGTTTTTGCTGGTTTTTTTTTTAAAGGGAGAAACTTTTAGCTCTCCGCTTGCATTAGTTCTTATAGTTAATGCTTAGAAAGCACCGTGAGATCATGATATCTATTAGATCTATGGACAGATCTGTGCTTGGTACACAGCAGCTGGATGCAGAGGTGACAGCAGGGTAACATCCCATGGTGAAAAGAATTGGTGAGAGGCAACAGCACAAAGACTCCGTGCTTTGAACTCAGAAAGATTCCAAAATTGGTGCAATGGCACAGAGAAAAGCTGATAGCACCTGTGCATAAGTCAAGGCACCCAAACAACCACCAGCAGCACTGTACCCCTTCCAGAGGCTGTCTCCTGGCTTTGGCTGAATTTCTGAAAATGTGCAGAAGATAAAATGTGCAAAATAAACATGTTTAATCCCCGTTCAAGGGCACCAAATTAATCCTCCTGAGAGAAGATCAAAAATATTTGGGATGCTTAAAGGAGGTGAGAGCAAGGGGGGAGTGAAATGGTTTTAGAAGACCTTCTAATGCCTAACTTGTGTCATGGATAAAAGAAAATAAATTTTCTTCAATTCCACAACAGAAAATTCACATTAAGTACTAGAAGAAAACTGAAAGATAGGGAGACTTTTTGTCTAGAGTGCCCACTAGTGAAGGTCTTTTGCACACTAGAAACACCTGCAAGGTAGGACAGAGACACCTTGTGGGGTGGAGTAGGCTAGACTCTTCTGAGGTCCCTCTCCGTGCTGGGACCCCCTCTTCAGTCACCCCAGTTGAAAGACCAGTACATCTGTGAGTTGATTAGACCATTTTGAAAAGACATCAAGGCTTCATCTGAAGATTAAAAAGGATGGAGAATCTTGCTAAAGTTTGTTCTCATTCATCTGCTCTGCTTTACTTTCCATTTGAGTTGTTCAAGACTTAATGTGTAGCTTTTGGTCTTTCAGTTGTTTGGTCCATCAACAACTTTATTTGTCATCTTAAGATATTTGTCATTTAATATGTCAAAAGATTGTACAAATATACATACCAAAACAAATACAATTTTTAATATTAATATTCATATTGGTATAGCAACAGTTTTCTAATGTGAAATATTAAAATACTCACAGATGAGAAAAGTCCTATTTCAATATTATATCCCTGAAATCTTTTTTTTTTTTAAATAAACTCAACTAGCATAGAGGACTGAGAAGAAATGCACCCAGAATCTTGTTCATTTGGCATGAACAGCTTTTGCAGACAGAAAGATATAATGAGCTAACTGAGGGGAAATCCTGAGGACAGAAAATACTCAAAGCATCTTTCAATAACACGAGAAACAGACAGCAGTGCAAATAAGATTGCAAGTAGCTTCAGGAGTAGCAGCGACTCCATTAACTGAAAAGAAGAAACTCCATTTTTGCGTTGGTTAAAGCGAGCAATGTTTGACACAAAGTTGTGTCACAATGCATGCCAGAATATCTTTATATGGCTGCTTTTAATAATTACATAAATTCATAAATACAAGGGTATAGCTTATCTGCTCTTAATATAAAGTGATATCAAATAGAGGATGATGGGGAATGACTGTGACTCTCACATGAATGGAATATTCTGTGACTGGAAAAGGAGGAGGGAAAGGAAGGGAGATTTTGGATTACAAAGGAAAAAAAAAAAGGAACATATTTCCTTTTTGGAAGAAATTCTGATTTCACACTTGTCTAAATATATAAGAGCATCAAGGTTTTGTTTCACCTCCCCCATACTAATGAAAAGTAGTATGCATCATTCAGAAAGACAACCAAAGGCATAAGCATAGTATTTTACATGCAAGGGGTTATGTTTGGGTTTTGTCTTACTAAGTTCAGTCATCAGCTAAAAATCACTGTTGTGATATAAATTAGGTGGAAAAATCTCTGAGAAATTTCTTGTCCTTTCTGTCACCCTTAATATCAACATTTGAGCTACTGGACTTTACAGGATATTGTAGCAGCAGTGTCTGAAGGCTTCTTACCATTTCCAGTTCTTAGGGTGAGTTGTGCAACTCTACTAGAAGAAACTTTACTTAATACGTTTAAATTTGGGAGCAATTTGTAAAACATTGCATTCAAAACAGCATGAGAATGATATAAGTGAATGATGCTGATGAAGAACTACAAAAGACTGTACTATTTCAGCAAAGCCAAGTGAGCAGTCCTGCACCTGGCTTGTGACAGCCCCAAGAACAAATACAGAGTGGGTGGAGGATGGATTGAGAGCAGCCTTGACAAGGAAGACCTGGGGATACTGGTGGGTGCAAAAATGGGACATGAGCCAGCAATGTGTGCTTGCAGCCCAAAATTACAACCGTTATCACCAGCTGAGTAAAAGGAAGCAGGGCCAGCAAGTTGAGTGAAGTGATTCTCGTCTTGTTAGACCCCACCTGAAGTACTGCATCCAATTCTGGGGGCCCTAGTACAAAAAAAAAGAAGACATGGACCTGTTAGAAGAGGTCCAAAGGAGGGCCACAAAGATGCTCAGAGGGCTCAAACATCTCTCCTATGAATTAAAACTGAGAGTTGGGGCTGTTCAGCCTGAAGAAGAAAAGGGAGATAGAAAGCCTCTGTCAGTGGTTGAAAAGTCCACTGACACAACACCCTCTGGCATAACAAGCTTCTGTGTAATAAGCAGAGTTGCCTCATTTCAACAGGGAGTGAAATCAGTGCCTTGATACTTGCGGATAGTCTCCAATGTTTGCAAATCCTCTATTGCTACATTCATTTCCCTCCCTAAAAACACTCTTACAGCTGTTTCATTCACTCTGCAGAAAGCCTCTTCTCCAGATGGCATGGGTAGCCTACTGGAAGCTGATGCCAAGTCAGATCCCATTGCAGGAGGTCCAGAGCTTAGGAATGTATGAAAGAAAATTCAATCTCCTCTGAAAATGTGACATGTCCTTTTGAAGGACACTGAAAGTGATTATTATTTCAGGGAGAGTGCTACTATTCTAGTCTGGAGCATAAAAACATCAGTGAAGGGTTACAGCACTCAATTTTCTCTTTGCTTTTGCTTTACAAAGTTTACGTAACTACTTACTCCCATTGGGTTTGATGAACTAGAGCTGAAGTAGATGAAAATAGTCTTGTGTTTCTTCAGTGTCATTTGGTCTAGGGGGATAAAGCCTTTTGGCTCCACTAGAGGTGTTGAGGCCAATTCTGTGCTACCCCTGTACAATTGTTCTGATGTCAACAGGACCAAGCAAGGTGTGTGCTTGGGAAGGCAGTGGCTTCATTAAGCAATACTCTTGAGGAGGTTTTTCACTTGCATACAGCTGGGAAGGCCATTCATTAACACTGTTTCTCTCAGGATCCCCCTGAACTCAGGATGTCTCTTCTTTTTGGAGCGGTGAAGAAACAAGTACACTATTATTACAGTTGTTGACACTGACTTTCAGTGGTATGAATAGAGATTATTTGGACAGCATCAGTAAATGATGTTCAGTAAATCAGTCAGGCCAAATTGGCAGAGGTTATTAACTGAAGAGACAACTGAGTTTTTCATCTGAAAATAAAGGCACACAATGTGGTAGCTATTGTTGTTTGCATGGGGTGAGCCTTTTCATGGTTCTGATCTGCAAACATGAATGGGGAAGCATTTAATTGTGGGGTGCCTTTTACAGAACAGACATTTTAAAACAACAAACATTTGTCCTGGTAAAAAAAAAAAAATGACAGTTTCTGTAATCATTTCTTCATGTACCACTGAATGCTCTAATAAAGAACTCCCCATTTTCTGCTAAAAAACATGCATCTGATGAATATCCCAGCTTGAAATTTCAGGTCACAGTATTCCTTAGTGTAACACATAGAATCCTATACTTTGTGTATTAATCTAATGCTGTATTTTACTAATCTTTGATACAGGGAGACGTGGAGTACTTGCTGCAGCAAGTTAACTTAGCTCAGTTCTTACTAAGTTAACTTCTCTGCCAAGACTTTTTCTACAGAATTTGGCAAGCTGCATTCACGAGGTAATTTGAGGAAAAGTTTTGTTTAATTGTTTTTATCACCCTTTGGTAAATGTATGTATTATTTGTGAATAAATGACCCAAGTCTCATTATATCACACTAACCCTAAGATAAACGGTTGCTCAGGAGTCTTAATATAGTGCTTCATTCAGCAACTGCTCTATAAAACTTCTTTTAATTTTCCCTTGTAAGTCGACTTGATAGCAATTAATTCTAAGCAGTTTTCTTCAATCCATTGAAACAAGTTTGTATAATGGTGTACTTGTTCTTTGTGTCATCCAGACACTTGAAAATGTCAATTTGCTGATGTTCATTTTTGTCATTAGATTCTTTTTTCTCTACCATTTCTAGTCACCAAAAATACTTTTTTCATGCAGCTCAGCACCTATTTAAGCTCTCTGTCTCTTTCATGTTTTTGGACAGAAGGAATGAGTGATTTAGAACATATATTAATTATCCTTGTTCAGATGAGAGGGTAGAATCAAACATAGGCTTTACAATAGTGGATGGAATTATATTAAGCATTTTTATCACTCATCCTTCTATCGCACACTGTTGTTTAATACTACACTGAATAAAAATTTAAGTGAGTCAAGGTAAATCTTTAGAGTCCTTTCTTAAAAGCAATACTTTCTTCTAGATTTTTTTCCTGTAATTAAAAAAAAATGAACAACAAAATGTTAAGGACCTCAAATTTCGTGTGAAGTTTAGAAAGCATTGAGTCATCCTGTGATGCTGATCATCTCCTAGTAGACACTCACACAATACACACCAATATAGATACACAATAAAAAGAAAATATCTACTTACTTCTGAAACCAAGGTTCCAATAATAATTGTCTTCTTTTTAGCTTAGTGAAGAATAGAAGAGATAGGAAAATATTTCAAATCCAAAACTATGCAATAGTTCTCCTTTCTCAAGATTTTAATGTTTCTTCGTTACTTACTCATCAAGAATTAACCATAGAAAAATGAGTGTGCAAATACCCTGCTCAATAAATATCCCTTTCTCACTACCTTCTTCATTCAAAAAAAAACCACAATTAAAACCACCTCAAATAATATAGCACATAAGTCCCTACCAGTTCTTTGGAGAAAATTTCAAGGAGATTACTGTATTTAAGATATCTGAGGTTGTTCTTCAAAGAACTATCAGTGAACTATGGATATTGTGATTCCAGTTTTGTTAACCACATTACAAATGTGGTAACCTGTATTTCTCCTCCACTGACACGTGCCCCGCCTCCTAAACTGCCTATAGGATTTTTCTTTCCCCCTTTCAAGCCTAACCACAACTGAATGGAGAATGCAATTAACATGTCATCAGAAACAAGATAAACTGCTAAGCCCACCATTGTGCATGACTCATAATTTTCCCCTAGAAAATGAACAACACTGAAACAAAAACCTACAAAGCAGGTTTCTCACTTGCTCCCTGCTGCAGAATTAAAGTATGGGACTACTAAGGAGAATGTATATGAATGAGCTTGACATTAATGCATTTGTAAAGGGTTTTGTCAACAATTTTTATAGTTTCAGAACTGCAGCTTGCCAGGCTGCTGCTGGCAACACCAACTGAGGCCTGACAGCCTCTGGCATAAGCAACATGCTCATTCCCTGGCAGAGTATGACAGTCAAGTGGCTCTGGCCCTACAGCACATCACTGCATCAAAGCCCATAATGCATGGACATTAGGACAGCAAGATACTCTGGTTTTCCATCACAGCTGAGGCTTGCACATCTGCGCCCAATGTTTATCTTCGCTCCCAGCTGGCGTACCAGAAATGTTATTGCTGACTGTGTTGCACTCCTTGTCCTCTTTAGACCTCAGTTTCAGATGTCAGTTATGGGTTCCCTTTGAGGTTACACATAATCTGCATTTAGTGTCTTGCTGGTTTAGTTTAGAAATGTTTAGGAATCCCACATTCTCAGCATACTCCTGTTTTACTCTAAAGTGCATTTTGGAATAATTTCTAACTGATTATCTTTTTCATTTAAGATCAGGATGTTTTCACATTCTAGATGAAAAGGGAAAAATTAATACATGCAATGGATTTCTATTTAAGTATAAGTAATTTAATTAACAAACTACAGTGCATTTAAGCAGCTTTGTTTAGGGCTCTTTGAAGTCTTATTCTAGGAAATGGCCTCTGCTAAATACATATTACCTACCTAAATAGTCCAGTTTGTGACACAATACAGCAAATTATATCAGCTTTCCAACACCTAAAGGGAGCCTACAAAAACTTGCTGAGGGATATTTATACAAGGACAAGGGGGAATGGCTTTAATCTGAAGAAAGGTAGATTTTGATTAGACATTAGGAAGAAATTCTTCACTATGAGGGTAATAAGACACTGGAATAGGTTGCCCAGAGAAGCTATTGCTGCCCCATCCCTCAAAATGTTTAAGGCCAGGTTGGATGGGGCTTTGAGAAGCCTTGTCTACTGTAGGGTGTCCCTGCCCATGGCAGAGGAGTTGGAACTAGATGAGTTTTAGGCCCATTCCAACCCAAACCATTCTCTGATTCTATCAAATTATTTTTGTATTGTGTTTTGCAATGCCTTAACATTGTTCTTTCCTCTTTTTTTCTTTTATTTTTTGGTTGTTTTATAGGAGCTCTCTCAAGTCTCTTCTATATCAGTTTTTGTTATTTCACATTCATTTATCTATCAAGGCATAATAAAACATTTCAACATTTACTTCTTTTTGCTGAGGTCAAACCCTTCACCTTTTGACTTCTTTTCCTGGAAATTCAAATCCTAGAATTATAATGTTTTCTCTGCAGGGAGCTTCTGAGTGGCCTCTTGTCCAATGTCCTGCTCAAAGCAGAGACATCTTAAAAGCTGACTTAAAATTCTGTCAGTAATTTTTGCCATATACTTCACAGAATATTTAAGCAAATAAACAACTAGACTAGTAACTCAATTATTACTTCTACCAGAGCTATCTGGATTTAAAAGGAAAAGATAGAGCAGTCTCACTGACACCTTATTGAAATTTTAAGCTAGATTCACCTGTATAGAAAGAAATTTAATTGTATGTATTTCTTTAAAACTATTCTAGTGGTTTTATAGTTTAATTGTCTCTTACTCCATTTAAGTACATAAATATTAGTATAAGAAGATGGGTTTAGTATTTACTTATGCAATAAAGTACGAGACCACATGCAGTATAATATAGATGGAAGGGATAAAATACTGATTTTTTACATGGGGACCATCTTACATATAGGATGCATTATAATGAAAAATGTATTGGCACAAAAATTAAAAGTAAAAAAAAAAATCACCTTTGTTTCCCCTGTTGTATCACCTAACTATTTAGCATGAAAATATTCAGAAAATGTATACCTCATAGTGAATTGTGTTCTGCTATGCTACCAGATGCCCTTAACTCTGAAATGGATTGGGCCTGCAAGCTACCTGAATGAGTGTCCCATTTAGTTTGATCTAATTAGTGCCTTCCATACTTTGATATTCTTTTTAAGTTCTTTGGAGGAATGTCACAATATTAACCTGGGCTAATCAAGTTCCCAAAATTAGAACTCCACTTGAGGAGAGGTTAAAGAAACTAAACCATCACACAGCACATCTTCATCATAGTATTTTTTGGGCCATGTGTAAAGAATTTACCAGCTACAAATTGTCCCCAGCTTCATATGATCTCACGTATGAGAAAAAAAAAACCAAACCAACCAACAAACAACAAAACAACATTTATATCAACCCTTAAAAGAAAATGTTTCAGAATTTCTTCAGGAATATTTCAGAAAACAAAAGAAAATAAAAATTGCACCAAAATTATTGATGAGTTGCTTGGTGTTAGAAGTTCATCCCTTGATATTAGCATGCTCATAATCAGTTAAGATTTTTCAGGACTCAGAGTACTTGGGAGAACTTTATAATGTTCAAAATAACACAGAAAACAAAATTGCATCTGGTATTCCTTTTCTTAGTGCTGGCAAAATTAGTAGGATAAAAGTCAAAGCAGTCATTTCAATAGCTGGTAATAGGACGAAATGGAGATGTTATAATCCACAGCCCAAAAAGGTTCTACCTGGTAAAAAAGTGAGTTCGGGAAGAGCCAATCACAAACCGTATTCCTCAACCAATAGAAAATCCATAGTGAAGAGGTTCTCATTAACTTCTTACACCACTTTAAAATGTGATTATTGTGGGGTTTATTTGGTTTGGTTTGGCTTTTTAAAGTCATTATGACTCATTATGGTTCATATCTTCTCTGTAAGAACTCTATCTCAACCACCTTTTACTATAATTTTTACACTGCAAAATAAGGTAATTATAATGAAAACAGCCACTATTAATGGTTTTACTAGGTTGAAAAGGCTGAGTAATTTGCAAAGCAACTTCTTCATTCTCTAGTACATTTCCATTTGGCATTATTGCTTTCAGATTATTTCCTTTTCAATGAAGAGCTTTTAAAAATAAATATTATTCCCTGGTGCATTTTATGTTGGTTGGAAGATCTCCTTTCTGTGGATTGATAGACATCCGTAAACTGACATTTAGAGAACTTCTAGCTTTTTAAGCAACTACATTACATTTTTATGCTGCCTTCCGTCTAATGTTTCTAAGTGTGATGATCATCTAAAGTAAAATAACTTCCTTCTTAAATGGCCCAATTGAAATTTAATAGAGAATGTTAATGTGCAGGCTTAGAAAGGCAAACCAACTAATAAGTGGGCTCAGAAGGAGCACATTAGTTAAAAAGGGAGAAGCTAGTAGAATTGACCCTATCCTCTTTGGGGATTTTCAAGAGTCACCAATGAATCAAAACCACACCGAAAATAATTTGAAATCCATTTTTCCAGTTTTTAATAACAGGCAACCTGGTTGTATTATGTATCTGAGGAACACTTAATAGATAAGTGAAAGAAAATTAACATAAACCTTAATGATGCAGAGAAAGTGAAATGTCAGCAGAAAATAACCCATTATTATTGTGTCCTAGGAGTAACTGATTCTTTATACTTATTTATTCAGTACATTATATATCCATACTGGAATTAATCCAATTTCTCTACTAAAAGCAGGAACACTGAATTAAAACTTCATGCTAACAGATGTATTATATGCGTTTTTTGTGTTGGTGCTTCAGGAAGGTGGGAAATGGAGTGGAATACACCTATGTAATGGATCAAATCAGCAAACAGCTGCAAATTCTTGAAGGACAAACCCAAAGCCTGGTGGTAGTGGAGAAAGAAAACAACTACTGGAAGCAGGTGACTGAATTGGTAGCACCTCCCATTCCTCAGCCAGCTACAGCAACATCAGCAAGGATCCTATCTTAATCTTGTATGTGTACAATGGTAAATGAAGCTTTCCCAAAAGAAAAGGGAAAAAAAAAAATGGAAAAAAGAAACAGGGAAACGGGAAAGGAAATGAGAAAATTAAAAAAGGAAAGAGTAAGGGAAAGACAAAGTGTAGTAAAATAATAGAGCTAAATAGACATAAACAAGCCTGATTATTTTGCAAGTTTTCAAACTGATGGGATTAAAATAAAAAGCCCCAATTACCAAACAAATGGCTTGATATCTTCTTTAATATTCTTTAATGGACATACAATTTAACAACAAATGACTGCAGTTAGCCTGAGATATTCAATATTGCAGCATTTGGTATGATTTTCTTCCTGGCATGGACAAAGATGGCTTTTTTTCTTTTTTTACTTTTGTACAGGGTATTCTCTAAACATACTGCCACTAGTACAATCATCCAATTTGCTTCTTCAGACATACATATGTAGACACATTGGATCCATGGCGAGATCCTTCACACCGTTACTGCTGGAGGAAGAATGACCATGGTGGAGGGAAATGCTGCTAATCTAACTAGTCAGTTCCTCTTCAACCTGTAATCCCAAGGGGGTCAGACTCATGCTGTTTCACATTGCTGACTCTCAACTCTGCAGAACATTGGTGGCACTGAGCATGTTTTAAAATATTTTTGCATTAGTTTTATCGTTCTTAATTCAATTTCATGTTTTTTTTCTTAATTTTGTGGCTTTTTATTAGTAAACCCTGAAATATATTTATGTCCACAGGGAGAAAGTCCAAGGAATTTGTCTTGGTAAATTAAATAAATGATTGTGTCAAATTTAGCTGCCAGACTCTTGAACACCTACACGTAATATTATTTTTTTTATAAGCAAAACCTTAGCTGAGTTTTATAGCTACTATTCAATCTCATCTTCTTCCAAGGACTTTGATATTGAGGGGTGGGCAACATCATTTATCCAGCTCTCTTCTCTCCAAAAGAACTATTTCTTCTTATTTTGTGTGTGTGCTTTCTCTATTTCTCAGGCACTAGACACTTTATCTAGATTTAGATTAAATAAGGGTGTTTTCATCTGAGATCTTCTTTCCTGAAATTCAGACTTTGAAGCTCAGTCCTGATGAGATGAGCCCTGAAATATTTTTTTAGTTCATATGACAGGCTTACATGGATTTAAAAGAGTGGCTACACCATAAGTACCATAGAAACCTTCTTAAATGAGCTGAATTCCCCTGTAAAGTACCAAATTCCCTCTGCTAAGTGTCATGGCACGTGATCTCAGCTGTATCAGAACATGGTACAAGTGAAATAAAATGGACAACCTCATGATGTCATAACATCCATCAAAGATGTCCTTATAGTCTCTGGGTCATACTCAGGTCAACAGTCAGACTGAGTAAGAAAATCTGAGGCCTTACCTTCTTCTCCTTAATAACCTTTCCAAAAATAGGGAAAAAGTGTTAAAAACCTCAAAATCATTTAAATTGCGGGTGTGGAAATGCCAAACGCTCCAGCACAAAAGCAAAGTTTACACAGTGTCAGAAATTTTCATCTTTACACAATGAATAATGGAAGGAAGAGATCCAGCTTCCCCTGGTGTCATGGTTTAAGCCCAGCCAGTAACTCAGAATCATGTAGCCTCTTGCTCATTCCTCCCCCCACCCCACCTTTCCTCCTCCTCCCCCTGCTCCCAGAGGAGGATTGAAAGAATGTAACTCCCACAGGCTGAAATAAGAACAGTCCAGTAACTGAGGTATAACATTAAACCACTACTGCTACCACCAATAATAATAATAATGATAAGGAAAATAACAAGGGAAGAGAATACAGTCATTCACCACCAGCCAACCGATACCCAGCCCAACCCGAACAGTGATCTAGCACTTCTGAGTAACTGCCCCCAGTTTATATACTTGGCATAACATGCTGTGGTATGGAATACCTTTTTGGCTAGTTTGGGTCAGGTGTCCTGTCTCTGATTCCTCCCAGCTTCCCCTCCTCCCTGGCAGGGCATGAGACTCAGAAAGTCCTTGGTCAGAGTAAACATTACTGAGCAGCAACTAAA
>JBAFWW010035798.1:23974-34870 GCA_036873685.1 Agapornis canus | reverse complement strand
AAATAACAAGGGAAGAGAATACAACCGCTCACCACCCACTGACCGATACCCAGCCTGAATTGAGCAGTGATCTAGCACTTCTGGGTAACTGTCCCCAGTTCTACATCTTGGGCATGATGTGCTGTGGAATGGAATACCTCTTTGGTTAGTTTGGTCAGGTGTCCTGTCTCTGATTCCTCCCAACTTTCCCTCCACCCTAGCAGAGCATGAGATTCAGAAAGTCCTGGGTCAGAGTAAATATCGCTGAGTAGCAACTAAAAATATCTGTGTTATCAGCGCTGTTCCCAGGCCAAAAGTCAAAAACCACAGCACTGCACCAGCTGCTAAGAGGGAGAAAAATGACTGCTACTGCTGAACCCAGGACACCTGGCAATTTGCCCTGTGCCAAAACCACCAACACCTTATGTCCCTCTGTGAGAAATGAAATACCCTGGAACTTGTCTGGTGACTATGTTGGAGTTTCATTATGGGCTGAGACTTCTGATGCCAGTTTTATATTTGTAGTGCTTGTTTACAGGCCATTTTACAAAGTCGTAAAAGAAAATGTGGTGGGGTTGTCAAATGCTACTCTGACAGTTGATGTGCTGCAGTGTGATCCATAAGTCACTTCTGGAAGAGGCTTAAAATGAGAGAAAAAAGGTACCACTGTAGCTTAGTGAGAGGTTTTCTATGATTAGAATTTTATGATACTAGAAATTCAAATAGCACTTCTTCTGTTGTTTAAATTTCCAAGCCATTCATTCACATATGATATTTAGAAAGTTCACAAGACATGATTTAAAATCATTGCAAAGAGCAATTCTCTTATTTTTCATTGAGTTCTATGTCATCCTTTAATCTTTCCTCCAAAATCCACTCCACCAGGCAGAAGCAGCATTTCTTGGAAATGAGAAATGTCTTACTTCCAAGAAACAAGAATGGCGATTTCACTGTTAGAAACAAACGTCTGCCAGTGCGCGGCACTGTGGTAAAGTGGGAATGCCTTTATGCGTGGTATCAATCTGGTGCTCAGTGGCATGAAAAAAAACCAGGCCCAGACTTGAAATACAAGGGTTGTTAATTGATTTCCTGTGCTTTTAAAACGCGTCTCTCAAAGAAATGTCCTGCCACTTTCAGGAATAGATTTCCTTTTATATTTATACCCACCCTTCTGCAACTAAATCCATAAGGCATGAGCTACAATGAATTAAATTTCAGGATTCTCAAAATGTGGTAGGTGACCATACAAAATGCATGGAGCTTAATATCACAAATCCTTCATATCCAGTTTTTAAGAACCTTTCTTCTCTGGTCAGCATATGAAGAGGGTCAGTAAAGAGCAACATCATCAGGTTGATGTGTTTGTGTGACTGTAACACAGTGAGGCTCCATTTGACATTGAGGTCCAATTACAACTTAGGAACCATACTAAAAAAACTTGGAAGATGATAGATGATAATACACACACTCTCAAGGATTGTAATTACAAAGAGAAATTTGATTAAGCTAGCTAGCATCACATGCTGCACAGCACTGTGGTAACAGCAGTTCCACTAAATTCTCCTTAGAAACAAATAAAGCGCATGTTGATGTTTTGCAGCTGATGTAGGAAATGAGCTTCTAAGACTGATTTGTGAATCAGCAAGAACTTGGGTTTGCATTTAAGACATAAGATCTAATCTTCCACCACCAACAACCTCTTCCTCCCCACACACTTTCTATTAATTTTAGTGATAAAAAGCCTGAATCCTGGCATCAGTCAGGACTAAAGCAATAAGCCAGAGTGCCCTGACTGATCCCACGTGGTTACAGGCAACATATAACCACAGAGAAGCACATACCCCATAAAATCCCAAGCTTTTGCAATTTATCTATGATTAAGAGATATTGGCATATGAAAAGGCAGGAGCTGTTATTTGGCATGAAGTGGACCAGGAAAAGGTGTTAAATGGTGCACATATTCTTTTCATTCACAGCTGTGAGGAATTCCAGCCAGTCAAACCATTAAAACCTTCCTTTCTGCTTAATATCTCTGTGTGTTTCTTATCTGCAAAGCCATCAGGGGCCTTGCTGCAATTAGGGGCAGGGGTGACTGCATAGCAGTGACACTGAAAGACATAGATAAGGACTGGACATACATAGTTTTTCTTAAGAGAGAAATATATGCACTTCTTACTGTGCTCCTCACAGTTTATATAAAAGGAAAATGCTAGTTAAGAGGAATAGTTTTCTGTGACTGCCAAGATGAAGACCTTTTTGAATTGATATTGTTCATGTCCCTTCCAACTCTAATTATTCCATGATTCTATGTAAGTAGTTGAGCAATCTGTGCTTTCCTTATTAATGTGTAAAAAGTCACACTGAGTACACCTGCAGTTACCACTAGTAGGTTACAGGTCCAGCATTTCAGGAAGTCCAGCCACAGCACAGCAATCAGAATTTCAGTGACCAGGAATTTATGGACTAATTTACACATGAGGTGGTATGCAGAAGAAATCTCAGTTGTCCTTAGATGTTTTACAAAAACACTGCTCTGTTGAAGATAGTTTTCATAAGTGGTGGAGCAATGTAAAAGTCCAGTTTTCATTTTACTCATGAATGGTATAAATCAGAGGAAATTTCCTCTGAGAAAAAGGATTTACATGGTTTTGACATTTGTGTATGGGCAATCCAGATCACATCTAGCAATGAAGGCTGTGTGACGTTATCTGCCAGATTCACTCATCACTAATCTGCAAATCAGTAATTCATTTACACGTTTTTGCAAAGAAAACAAACTAGATACAGATGTTGTTGTTTGGCTTCAGTTTAAAAATAAATAGGGAGAAAAATTAAAACCAAGAAAGCTACTTAAATTCAGGTTCTATAAAACATGCAAAGGCAATGAAAATATGAAATGAAGTCTTAAACAGCAGCAACTGTTTTCTTCCCCCTTCATTACAGTGGAACAAGCTGACTCAGGAGCAAAATGTATTTAATGTAAACCATATGGTCTTCAGGATAAGAAATGCCCTAAGGACACCCATATGAAGACTCTGAAAAGATTTTGGAAAAACAGTTGTAATTCTTATCAGTATGTTATTGGGCTTTGTCACTAAAAAAAAAAATCCCAACCCTGCAAACACTTCACCTTCTCTTATCAAATGATCCTAAAAATTAAATATGTCAAATGAAATAGCAAGAAAATATGGACATGACAGGTAATTTATTTGATTTTAAATGCTTTAAGCACACTGCTGGCTCTGAATATAGTAGGGGGTTTGAAGACTCAAGTAGCTAGCACCTGGATTTCTGATAACAGAAATTCAAGATTTTGAGTGATAGGCAAGCTTCCTTTTATTAAAACATACCGTGCTTCCCTATATTTTCCTTGCTGTTATCCCTTATCTTCAGACAGCAGTTTTGAACAAAATATTCGATCATGATAACAATAATTCAATTTTAGACTCCACAGTTAAACAAAAAGAGGAACTGAATGCATTCCCCTAATTCATATCACACAATGCCCTCCCTTGAAGAGCTGCTTTTATGCAGATTTCTGCCAACTCCACCATTGAAAACCTACTTTTAAATTCCCGTCAGGTGCTTTCTGTTTGAAGGGCTCCAGTGTGTGGGTGGCTGTTTTTCTTGCGTGTGCCAGGATGATTCTCCTCCTCAGCAAGCTGGGGGAGGAGGAGGAGGGAGGAGGAAGTGTTTTTCCTCTTTTCATTTCACACCACATTTGTAGAATGAGAGACAGAACGTCCTGCCTCCTGAAAAAACCCTGTCCTGGAAAATCTTAATGTTCCAGAAAAAGAACAATCAATCTAGTTTATGTGCTGGTATTTAATGCCGTACACCTCATGTGCTATTAATGGTTTGGTAATTTAGATCATTGTCTAAAATTCTGTTATGCATTTCTTTCTTCTAGGCAAGCTGAAAGAATGCAATTTCCTCTTATCTACCTGGAGATCACAAGGCAATACTCTCTCACTTTGGCTTCAAGCAGGATAGAAAAGACTCCACATTTTAAGGAACCTGTTGACAAACTAGAAGTTTATAAAACCAGATCCCACATCATTTTCTAAATAATATGTGTTGTTGCCTTTTCATTGATTTTAACTTAGCTTCATGACTCATTAAATGTCCTGATGACATGCTGTACAAATTCCACTTGGCAGAAGTTTCTGTAATAACATATCCTTTAAGGGGAGAAGTCTTTCTCTGAGTGTGCAATGGAAGATGTACCAGCTTGTACATCACAAGCCAATATACAAGCCAACACCAACCCTTCTTTAAGACTGTGAGCAGTTTTTGCACACGGCTCTAAGCAGGGAGTTGAATCGGGATGTCCCACCAGCAACAAGGGTGCAACCATCCTCCTCTGCAGTTTCAGGAGCAGCCCTGCATTCCCTTTACACTGAATAAGGTTACCATGTGCCTCATACGCCACAGCTCCTCAGCTCATTGCCTGGTTGTTGAGCTTAATGTGATTAGCTGTTAGTCAGAGAGCCTACACTTTTAATTTGCTTCATGCATAGCATTAGCTACAGGAATTAAATTTGTTGCATGATGTGGGATATATACTATAATAATATCCACTTAGATTGACATTTTCTCCTGGCATCTACAGTATTGGAAAAAGTACTTGTATCACACTAAATGCATTACATGACTGTTCCCAATGTTGTTTTGTTGTTTTAACACTATCTTAATGAACACTTTCCCGCATGTGTTTTCTATCACAGTGACATCTTAAGTTTCACGCTAACAAATTAATGGCGTAGAAGAAAAATGAGTCTCAGAAAATGTCAAATGCAAAAAGGCAAAATCACATACTTTGTCACATCTTCTGGTTCACAAACCAAAGCCTCCCAAAGTTAACTGTGCTCCCACATTTATCACTGCTGATGCTGAACTGTGGGTACTTGTTCACCAGAAGAAATGCTGTTGAGAATTGCCTGGGTGTGAAGAGTTGTTAGCACAACAGAGGGTAAATGTATGACTCCCTTCTGCTCTCAACAGCTTCAAGCTGGATTTTGGGTCATTGGTTTTGCAAACATGGAGGCTTTGAACATCACCATCAATAACTGACTGCTCTTACCAAGTAAAAGTAGTCTATGTAGGACAGCTTATCTGTATCTTCTTCCTACTGCATTTTACTCCACTGCTCTGTTTGTTGATCTGGTGGTTCCAGCCAGCCAACCCCTGGCTGGAGTGCTGAAGGCTGCTTGCAGCAACTTTCTTCTTCCTCTGTCACACAGTCCAAACTGCCCTCCTGGTTTTACCAAGCAGCATGTACTCTGAGCCAGGCCTTACTGTGCAATTTGCTCTTTCTTTGTGGCATGCTTCTGAATGCCTAGACTGCTCATGAAAATCATGAGAAACAGTCCTTCCTTATTGTCTCTTTTCCCTAATCAGCACTGAAAAGATGCTGGAAAACCTCATGGGTTAGTTACAAGAGGCTGGAGCAGCAATGTGTGTGCTTTCTTATAGCTGGTTGGAGAGTTGGAGGCATTCTTCATCTAATTAAGGAACATAAACTCTGCTACCTTAATTATTGCAAGGAGTAAACCCATGCCAACATAAGCACCTTCGTACTGATATAGCTGTGTCCACTTGAGAGAATGCATTAATATCACCAGACAGAGAAGGAATAAAAAAAATCACACTCTGACAAAATATGTTGCTGTATAATCCTGTAAATGGAGCCTCAGGCTCATTCTTACCAAACAGCTGCCTCTGACTTTCTTTGAGCCTCTGCCTGATGAAAACTGCAGCTTGTCATTGCAGAGATCGGGCAGGTAACACCTGAAAAGTATGAGCGAGGGTGCTGTTAGATGCACATCCCTAGGTTAAGCCAAGAAAAAAACAAGGATACTTGTTTTATGACAATAAGACAGATATTGGCAAGCCCATCTTGAAGTGAGCCTAAGGAACTCACTGGGGCAAATGAAACCTTTGTTTCTCCATCCTGCTGTACCAAAGCTGTGGTTAGGGATGTTGAAAGGGCTCAGCTTCAACCAAGCAGTACTGTCCCCCTGCAGTGCAAGACACCAGGGCCACCAAGTAAGCACTCATCCTCCACATACCCCTTTCACTGCAAGACAGAAACTGTCTGGCACAGAGACAGCCTAACTTAGGCATCATCTGCATTTGTTGCCAGCCCAAGGCCCACCAGGGAAGCACTCCTTCTCACTCAGATGCCACAGCCGTGGGGAAGAGTTGGCTGTTAGGACCTTTTTCCCTGGAGCTAATGCCATCTGGGTGTGTTTGGGGAATGTTACACACTCCTTTGTGTTGATGCTGTGGAGGGTCAGCAGCACCTTCTTGGTGTGCTGGGGGACATGGACAGCTTTAGTGCTCTCCTGCACTACAGCTTAACACAAAAGCAAGTGATAGCCAGCTGGTTTTGTGTCTTTTCAGACACAGAGGAGAGCCATATGGGAAGGACCCAGCTGACCAAATTCATCCCTTCCCCTTGTGACAGGCTGGGCTGTCCATCACAGCTCAAGGGATGCACCAGGACAACCCAACTCCCTCCCACCCAACTGCTGCACTCCCCAGTGGCCAGCAGATATGGGACAAAGAGCAGCCCCCTCCCTTTCTAATCACATAGGGAGACCTTGACCAAATCCAGATATGTTCAGCACAACAAAGAACTGTACCTGTGGGATGGTTGAAGTCCCAAACCTGATTTTAGCTGATGTTTGCCTCTGTATGTGAGACATTGACACTCCAGAAGGATATTTCATTTATTCTTCCCAGCCAGAAAGGTGTCAGACCGTCCCCTCCTAGGGGTTTTAACAGCTACCTTGTTTTTCTCTTCCAATTGATTTTACCTGCTCTTTCATTGCAATGTTATTGCTGTAACACTATGATGTTGTGCTTCAGTATGTTTTGAGATTTGTCTGAAAAGTGGATTATGGGATAAATGGTATTTTATAGATGTTTTCTTTGGCCGCTTTCAATTGAAGATGCAATCTTTGTCTCACAATAAATTTATTCTCCCCTCTTCCTCTTTCGTTTTCTCAATAGCCTGTTCAGAGTATCTACATGGAAAATAAGGAGAGCTCAAACAGGCTGTGATGGCAGTGAAGTGCCACCTCAGCTTCTGGTGTTTAGTTCAGAGAACAAACAGCCAGTTTGCTGCTGAAGCTGATGGGCCCAGAATCCCAGAATCCTAAGGGTTGGAAGGGACCTCGAAAGATCCATCCACAGTGCTTCCTCCTCATCTTCCTCAGAGAACAACTAAACCTGTCCCAGAAACATGACCACACACAAACACCCACGGAGTGAAAATCAGCTGAGAACAGGACCTGAAGTTTCTCCCATTTGCAGATGGGTAGTACCTGCCCTAAGCTCCCCTGGAAAGCTGCTTCCCCAGGCTCTGGATCCCTCTTCCTGTTTTATCACCCAGCAGGGTGCCCTCATGCACCTCACTAAAGCATAATCCCCAAAGTAAACTTCTCCATCATTAGTGTTTTGGGGTTAATGATGAGGAGATTTGCTAACAACCCTCTAAGCACTGTCCTTTATAAATCAAAGCCAGCACATTGCAAGTGATATTCTAGTCAGGGCTTTTTCTGTAGAAGAATTCATTTTGTTTCACTGGGAAGAAATCAAAATGGCAGTTCTTCATGCAGCATGACTGTGGCTGCACTGACAGCACAATCTGGCACAAACTAAAATGCATGGAATTGAGCTGCTTAGGGTTTCTCAAACTGAATTTTAGAAAGTTTAATCTACTTTCTTTGTTATTGCTGTTCAGGAGGATCTAAGATGGTATTCATCATAAGGCAAAGTTTCACACTGAGACATAATGTAGAGTGATAAATGCGTTACTCACTAGGGCTATTTGAACCTTTTTGAATGTGGAAATACATATTCCCTATTGCGATGAAGTCATCTATTCCAGTAAATTACTTTGCATTACTGGTTTTGGGCATGTACCCGCAATGAATCTCTAAAGAGATATTTATTTCACTGTGTGATTTTATAACTAAGTGCTGTTCCATTATTTCTGGAAATATGCTTAGAACATTTAATATTTATTTCAGCGAGACTATCTTATGTATTTCAAGGCAATTCAGAGATATTGTCTATAGCTACAGTTCTTTTCGTAGAAATAATTCACCTGACACTTCAAATATTCAGCATTATGCTAATAGATAGTCATCAAAATGAAACATGTTAAGGGGCCTGGGCAGGTCAGCTTAAGTGTACAGGAATTTCCTCCTCTGAAAGCTCTAGAACTGATCACCATACAACATGGGAGACACGCTGGTGGACGTTAGATGTGATTAGACAAGGCAGTTTCTATGTTACTGTGTGTGTAAAAGAGCCATGGCACCAGTCAGAGGTTTATAGCTCCTCGGTTTGATCCTGCCTTGGAAAGCATAAATAGATTTAAACCTGCTATAAGTCTTGCTAGGGACTCCTGCAGCAGGAAGAGCTGCCCAGGTGAATCCAGTTATGTGTAGCTGCACATTTGCTCCATCTCCCCAGCTTTCCTGGCTTGTGATAGAGTAGGGCCAGACATGAATTTCCCCTGTCAGCTGTTTAGCTGTTCCCCTGTATGAAGGGGTGTGGGGAGCAGGAGCATCAGCAGTCGCTATATTTAACAAACCTCAGGCAGAGTCAAACAAGTTCCTTTGTCCTTAGGATTTTTCCAGCCTAACAAGGAGGCATAGCATAGTCAGACTTTCAAATCAGGCTGATCTGAAATGCAAGTAAATACTTTAATGCAAGTAAAGTTTATGTAAACCAGGTTTATTTTATTTGTATGTATATATTTATACACACATACATACATGCATATATACAAATATATATATATAAAATACATATATATATGTATATGCATTTGTATGTACATATATATCTCTGTCTCCTCCTGGATTCTTCTTCCCTTTCAGTGTAACAAGCAGAGAGCATGGGATCTGCTAAATAGCTGCAACAGATACAGCATCTATTCAAGATACTTCTAGATAAAGCAATGTGAAGGGTACACACACCTCTGCAAGCAGCATTTACTTTGTCTTGCCCACAGCAGCATGTGTCTTAAACATTCCAGGTCTGAAATAAGCTGCTAAGTTCAGACACCATGTTTCAAATGAAAAAAAACAAACACGGTTTTATTTCTCTCTAGAAGACACAGAATACTTACTCTGATATGAAACATGTTTTAAGACACAAATTGCATGCAGACCACCTGGACTGGTAATACAAGTATTCCTGCTGAAGGTTTGATTTAACTGTATTTGTTATTTCAGTTCTGAGTTATTTGAATGCCATGATGATCCTCAACTAAACCATTGCTCTGATATCTGCCATTATCGGTTTGATTCTCCTTTTAAGAATAAGAATCTTTGAAATGAAGTTTATCAACCAGCTATTTATATTAAAGGCAAGTTAAGACTAAATGTCCCTGTATACCCAAACTGTTATTTGTATAGTCTTGTAGCTATGATAAACAAGTCTGCCTCTTAGTGTGTATAAATATAAACATAAAAACCATGCATTTATGCACACCTTGAGATGTGAAATTCTAAAAATACTGGAAGAACAGTGAAACAGGAAAATAAGTTGTTACCCAGGAATCACAGGATTTTGTAATCTTACAGTGTGCATGTATTGATTGTGTAATATTTCAGGCTAACAGAGTAGTTATAAGTTTGCTTAACACAAAGACTATCTGAAGTTTATTTAGTTCTACAACTAGTAAAAGTTATGGGTATAAATCAGTGCTCTTCAAATGCTTCTTTATTTCTTATAGGCCTCACACATCCTTTCCATGGATGATCTCAAAACACATTAAAAAAGCTGGTGTTTTCTAATTAGCAAGAATTAACTATTGGAATATATTACAATTTTGGTAGAGTATCCCAAGCCAAACATGTCAGAGGGCAGCACCACATAAATTTATAGTATAGACAAACTTTTATTTAAAGGCTCTTCCATACAGCTATAGAGTGAACTTTTCATTAGCTGGAACTTCATGTTGAATCTAGGCAAATTTCCTAAAACATTATCTTAATAGTCACACAAATGCAATTATTACAAAATCAATATTTTGTATTCAAGACTAATTACAGTATAAATATTAAAATGCTACGGAAGAGATGTGGAGTTGGCTGGTTAGTAGTCTTTAGCTGGCTGATATTATAACTGACAAAGGATCTCAGCTTTGGCTGCCCTGATGTGAATATGCAATGTTAGAATCAACTTTGTTGGTTTTGGTAAGTGTCACATGCACAATACATCTACAAAGAGCTACCAGTCTTAACACCCCAAATAAATTCTCAAGAAAAGCATGACTCATCTTTTGCAGCTGGCCTTCACATTTCTGAAAGATATAGTTGTCTTCATAATATTGCAGGGAAGGATTTAGAACAGAACTTTTAATAAGGACTAAGATGACATCAACAGCAAACAAATGAACTAAGCTGTTTTAAGGGCTTTTTGCTTTGATATGTTCCCTGTTCAGAGTTAGTTGTTCCTAGTAGGAGTTATTATAATGTCCTAATTCTGGAATCTCAAATCTGAGATATCAAAGAGAGAAATGCAAATTGGAAAGGGCAGGTAGGACTCATCTAACTTCCCAGTAGTTTCTCATCCTAAGAACTCCAAGATCAGAGCAGCATGGGAAAATATATCACACCCAAATTACCTTCTCTTTCAGACATTGTTTCATACCTTATAGTCACCAGACTTATCACCTTCCTGTGGATATTCCAAGCACTACAGACTTGTCAGATATTCTAAAACTTCTATACTATTTCCCACTCCTTACTAGCAATCTTCCCAGTATATGCACATCCTTCACCTGAGTTTACTCTGAGTGATGTGTAATCAACATTCATACAAAACAACTGAGGCTTCCATCACAGAATCACAGAATCCTAAGGGTTGGAAGGGACCTTGAAAGATCATCTA
>JBAFWW010035798.1:4330-21199 GCA_036873685.1 Agapornis canus | reverse complement strand
AGTGATAAGGTCACCTCTGAGTCTCCTTTTCTCCAGGCTAAACAACTCCAATTCTTCTCTCCCTGAGGAACCCTTCATAACGTTAAGCCTTCTGCATAACTCTAGCACTTTGTTGTACACCTATTCCATCTTGGCAGCCTGTGCTAGGAATCAAGGATCCTAAGGATCCACATTTAAACTCTTCAAGATCACCACCATTCAGAGCTGCCTAAATATATAAACTGAGCAAATTTCAGTCATGCTGCATCTATACTGTCTGTAAGGAATGAATTGTGGACCCAAGCTAACTTTTGAAGGATGCCTGTGTTTTCTCTCAGACAGAGCTCTCTGGTTTGTTTCAGACAGAAACCAGAAATACACCAATGTGAACATGGTTGGGCAATGAGAAGATTGGAGCCCCCAGAGCAAAAGAGAGAATAATCCCAATTGACAGAATATTTGCCCTAATGCAGCTGTGAAATATTTAACTCTCTGATGGACAAACCCACTGAGGAAAAGCTGAATCCTGACTCCACAAGATGACCATGTCAAAGAGTCGGACTTAGGTTCTGGTTATGTTTTTGCTGAATACACAAGAGTTTTCTGTCCTGACTTTAGAACCACTGAAACAGGAGTGGGTCTGTCTTATCTTCAGTATAAGTCACCAGCCCTCTTGCACTGATCCTATCTAGTGACTGTCCAGCTGTTTCTTGCAAAATGGAGCTTGTTTTCTGGGAGACATTATATTCCTGACATTACCCGGTATAACTAGCTATGGCTGTTTCATCTAAACAAGGGAAGAGGATTTTCCACAGATTTCTTAAACAACAGAAGGGTTCCCTATATTCAAAGGGAGTCCTTGGGGTTTTGGGAGGAATTATTTCATGTGTGTGTTTGTTTTTAACTAAATCACTTCTAATCCCTGAGCTAGGGTATAAAGGCCACTGTGTGCATTTTGCCTTTTTGTAAAATGGCCAATACAGACACCTAAATCCATAAGGCAACACAGGACTATGACTCTGCGTGAGAACAAAGAGCACCTCTGCAGCCAGACCGTGTCAGTGTACAGCACAAAGCGACCTTCTGTGTTGCTGAATCCCCATTGTCAACTTTAGCACATAAAGATGCACTCTCATAACCTTGCTAGGAAGGCGATCCAAAGGCATGCAGTTGAGCTCTTGAACCCTTGCCTGATGTGATCTGTAAAGGAGGAACCAGTGGTCCTCTGAGAGTTTCTTTACTGTAAAAAATGGCTGTTCCACAACCACACTGGCCAATGCAGTCAGTGCAGGGTATAGCCCTCTACCTCACTGCCAAGAAGACCTGCTGCTCTGAAACTAGTGATGCTGCACAATCCACCCTGAATTCATGCCTTTCCAATTTTCTCAGCTTGTTCCTGTGCCAGCATTGTTTTTTATAAGTCAGCACCTTTTCTCCCTCTTGGGAGGAAGCTCTCCTCCCACTTGTATTTAGAATAAGCAGTCACACACTGCCTCAACTTTAATTTCACTGATTTTTTTGAGTTTTCTCTCATATGACAGCTTAGGAGCCTCTCAGTTCAGAGCAGGAACTACATTTCACATGTGATTCTTTAACATAATGTTTAGTTAAACCATAGTAATTCATGCCACAGGATATTATGTCTGCCAAAGGTTAGATGAGTTCAAAGTAAACAGATAAATTGCTGGAAAGGATATGAAATGCAAAAGTGTCATCTGTGTCTGAGGGACTCCCTGACCCACAAACTGTTGGAGGTCATGTAAGCATCCCAGCAAAATACTGTCAACATAGTCTTCAGTCTTCATGGGCATTTGCTATTGGTCGGTGTTGGAAGCAAAACAGTGGGTCTCCTTTAGATCTGCTGCTGTCCTTAATTTTCCTTCTAAGTGCCTTAAGTACCTTTCATTTTATGCTCTTCACTTAGTTCTGTAACTCCAGGTCTCAAGCACACTGTTCCTTCACTGTTTCATCTTCTTATTTTACCATTGCATTGAGTTAATTTCAACAGGACTTCTCCACTGTTTGTGTCACAGTCATTAGTGTTCTGTTAAAACAGAACTGATCCTAATACTGATCTTTGAAAAATACAATTTTGGACTTCTTCCTGTGTAAAACTTCCTTAGGTAATGCCATCTCCTTCATCCACATTCCTGCCTACCTAACAGCTCCTTTGCTTCACAGAGGAAACCTTCTGTAATTTATTCAACAGACTTCCTTGTCAAAAATTGAACATAAATATATATTGACTTTATGAATTACACTGACTTTTTGAGTTACAACTAAACTGTCATTAATCACTGATTCCACATTTCCATGTTTGTTAATCATATGTTTCTGGGTGGGGGAAAAAATTATTGGCCTTTAATTACTTTTGGAGAATCAATTTTTCTTCAACTGTTTTTACTCTGCCTGACCTCTCTCAAAAGTCCTTCAGATAACCAGTGCTGTTACTTCAGGTATTTATGGTAATACCTTTCACTTATTTCAGATGCCTTTCCTAATGTGACTATTCTAGTAGCAGAGACTAGGGCAAAGGCGTTTAATAAAAATCTCTTCCAGGCGTAACTTCTGAGAGCCCAAAGGGATCTCCTGGTCTCTTCTAAATTCAAGACTGCACTCCTCCAACTCCAATTAGCTCCCAGAGGTGACATCCACACTGCCAAACAAAATGCACCAAAATATTCCTGTGCACTCAAGGTAATCATCAATAGCTGCTGTTTATTATAACAAACTCTCCCAGCACAAAACCGCTGTAATTTGCAAAGTGCCAAATGGGCACTGCTGGATGTTTCAGTGTGGAGCCAGCCCTGGTGTGTGAAGATTTGAAGAAGACCCTTAACTATGAGGCTGATTTTGTTTATCCTTACCCAAATTTATACTGAATTGACTCATAATCATTCAGTAAAAAGTCACTCTCCACAAGCTAGTATTCCTAGGGATTTCATTATTTACTAAAATCATTGCTTGACAATCATCACCTAATAGTGATTCAATAATCCTCCCCATGAGTTTAAGGTGTTTTAATACTAATCTGGGCATTTGTGGTTCAGCAGGCTGGCACTTTCACATCCTAGACTTATTTTAACCTTTATGCATTTAAAGCCTTTTTCTTCTTTCTCCTTTTGTCTCATTTCACAGACTGTGAAAAATAAACGCAAAAGCTGTCTCAGGAAACTGCCTTTCTGGTTACACTGCCAGTCATTAGTAGCACAGATCATCCCATAAGCAGGAGGTCTTAAACATCTACACATCAGTGTACCTTTCTTCTTTATAAAACTCTTTAGACAAGACCTGGAAATCGCCAGGGAAATCTTAATTGACAAAGGCATGTGGAACAAAAGTCTGGTAAATGGCTTACAGGAGATGTTCACTGTTCAGTTTAGATCCCAGACATACTGAACGCTGAAAACATAAGATGGGTCACAATAAAAACTATGCAAGATGCTTTCACCGACCTAATCTGCTTCTATGTGTCATGTATGATGAATGAAGTGAGGTGGTAGGTGTAAGAAAATGGGTGATTATCTTTTCCATTTTTTCTACAGAAAAGTGAAATGGAGAAATGGACAGACAGGTGGCTATGGGAAAGGTTACTATTTCTGATGGTTTGCCATTCTCACTCCTACATACAATTGTTTGCACTTTGTGCCAAGCAGTGGCCCAGCCCCAATCCTTTTAACACTCCTTTTATGATCTATCATGCCATACTGGATTGTTCTGCCTTTACAATGACTTGTGTCTGGAAGCAGGTCATCTCTTGTTGTCTGTGACAGGATATTTCCCACTTCAAAGAGGACACGTGTTTATTGAGGATTTCTATATAAGAAGTGACAGTAGTCCAGCCCTGCCCTATTACTACAGCTTACTTGTGCAGAGCTACATTTTCACCGAAACTGAGAATATTGGCACTTCAGTTAGAGAACAACAGGCCTTTTGTGTAGATCTAAAAATATTAATCCATAGGTAAAAAATATTCTTCTTAATGCAATGATACACTACTTTATTAAATAGAGATAAGGTTATATGAGCTTTTGAGGTAAATGTGATGGAGATTGTAAAGCAGTAGAGTTCACTGGGTTTGGAGTTTTAAAACGTTTTTGCCTATGTCAGCTAAGCTAATTTTTCTCAAAGTGACAGGTTAAATAGATGGATAAATAGCTTCCATCAAGAGGAATGGCAGTACACTGTCCATATTTTTTTCATCAAAAACTCTCCTAAAGAATATCACAATAAAGCCAGGTCTCAAGTCTGAATCAATTTGAAGGAATAACAGAAAGATTAACTCCATGTTTAGTGGATGCTACATAATTTATTTAATAAAGTCTCCAAATAAGCATGGAAATTACAGGCCTGACTACAATTAAATGTATCTGAAATAAGACACTTTACACGGCTGATTGAACACGAGCACACAGACAAATGGAACTGGAACGATTTTTAATATGGAAAGTTTAAAGTTTATAGTTCTTACTATCATTTATAACAATTACTAACATGCAAAACAACACGAAGGGCAATCCATCTTGCATACGACATAGAAGCTTCTGAGCTCAGTCATGGCAAGAAACTAATTTAAGAGCTAATTTACATACATCTAAGTATCATAGCTTGATTTTGGAACTCGAATGCTATCAAAATGTACTACCCCCTCAAGTTCAGAGTAAAAATGTACAAAAAATACTTATTTGGCAAAGACAGAATGATTCAGCAAGTTCCAGGCACTTGCAAAGTAAGCATTTTATGTTTGCAGCTGCATGTCTCCCTGAAGGACAACCTTCCAAAAAGAAATGGAAGACATATTCTGAGCAGCAGCAATACTATGTTAAGTGAAAATCAGTAGCATAAGATGCTCCCAGGAAAGGGTTTTCTTCCTCTCAGTTATCACCATTAGAGTAAAAATTTGTGTAGCTGGAATTAGTATCACCAGATGGAAGACTAAATATGTATTTCTGCATCCTATTCCATTTTTCATTACGACAATTTAGAATCAAAAATTAAAGCCTTAGTATTAAACATAAGAATATATGTTCACATCAACACAACCAACCTGCAACATCGCACATTTCATTTCTCCTATACCTTCATTCATTTATTATCTCTTATCCTAAGCATCCTAACTTGCATGCTTAAGTCTCCATTTTAGAGTGCCATATTAAATTATTTGTAAAACACTGTACATGCCTCAAATCTTTATATAAATCAAATGTTGTATCTGAATGGCATCATTAATCATTAGTTAATGGCCACCAAGGGAATGTTAACAGGTTACAAAAAAGGCTTCCAACACAAAGACATACAGACAAAGTCTAGGAGATTTAAATCTTATCAGCCATAAAATCTTAGAGGAATTAAGACAAGAAACAGCCAAGCACCTATGCATACAGTATCTGCAGAGGGTTTCAGAAATATACCTGTGGTATCCCATGTGTCATCTTTCTGCTCCTAAGAGGAAGAAAACCAGTGTGCAACATGCTTCAGACAGAAAGGTAACAGTGGATGAAAATTCACATTAAAATTAGGTAATACTATACTAATGTCCAGGTAGAGACAGAATCCTAAATGATTTGATGGTACTTCTTTGTGCCAAAAAGAAATCAATTACCAAAATCAGTTTCCTTCAAGTGCTTTGATGGTAGGACTTGCATTTGCATAATTCTTTTGAAGTGGACATAAAACACAAGTAAGCTCTGCAAGGTGATGACTTTGATGAGGACATCAACTCTAGGAGATCTGTTCATACTAGAAACTGCAAACAGTATGTAATGGAATTCTGCAGATGGAGGACATGGAGCATTAGTTCCCATACATTTTGTACTGAACCAAAAAAACCCCTAACACTTTGAAGATCTAATTGAAAAAAAGAAACAAAAACAAAAAACAACCACACTGATTACTTTTAAAGGAAATTTCCTTTGTGCATTTCATTTCATGCTCAATATCAATCTTTATATCTTTAAATAGAATTCAGTCAGCTAGCTAGGGCTGATTCTGCAAAATCACCTCTATACACACTCTTGACCTTTAGAACAGGATTTCTACTCGGGGAATACAACTGCAGGACACAGAAGCCACTATATCCCCTCATTAGGAGATGCTCAGAGGCAAGTCAGGTCCTTAAAAAGCACTTTTTTTCCCAAACATCTTTCTGCAGAGACATCAGGAGTGCTCTGCACTGCTCTTCTAAGACGTAATGTATTTACTTTTTTCCCCACTGATCTCTATCTGTAGCTGCACCATGACTGAAACAGTACAAAACAAGTGAACATCACATCCACATGGAAATGATTGAGACAGAAAACATATATTATTACACGGGGCAGTTGTACCACCTATCTACACAAATACAGGAATATTTTCCAAGGTATCCAGGTGGCTTCACTGATGTCAACCAAGGTTATCAGGGCATGAAACAGCAGAGGATGGCTACAGAGAAGGCTAATTTTATTTTTTTTTTTTTTTTTACAAAAAGATGAAGTGAAAACAAGCAAAAAGATGAAACTTTTTTGAAAAACAAACAGAAATCTCAAATCTCACCTAAATCCTCTTGCAACAGTTCCTCGTACCTTTCTCCTTTGCTATAGCGTGAAGCATTCTGTATTTTCAGTCAAAAATAGCTAGTGTCATTAAAAAAAAATACCCATTTGACTGGTAATCCACATTTTCCTTCTGTAAATACGTTTTACCAATTTTATGTAAAAGCCTTAAGAAAGCAAACCCTGAAGAGTATTGCCAGCAAACAAAGTAAAGAAAATAATTACTCTAATTAGCTGTAGACATACTGACTTTTAAAATACAAAGCAGTATGTCTGGAAAGAAAATGGTTGAGTTTATCCTTCAGATCTGATCTTTATTCCCAGAAACTGATATGATGTGGGCAGTCCAAATGAGACCTAGGTTTAGCCAAGCAGGAAGTCTGGCATGTACTAGCCTAAACCAAGTAATACGGGCAAGCTGGATAGGTCTATGTGTTAAATGCCAAAGGCTATATTCAGTGCCTATACTCATTATGACACATTTCTGTTTCAGCTACACCACAAAAATCTACTGAGCGTCTTCTAACTTTCTAACTTGAATGAGAACTTAAGTTCTTACTAAGCAGTATCACAGCTTTAAGTCCAAAACCCCATCCCATAGTCATGCTGAAGGTTGGGCTGCATCCTCCTATTGGCTCTTTTGTTGCCTATTACTCTAGAAAGGCACAGGGCTTTTTAGAGACATTTAAAAAAGAAATTAAAAAAATTAGCATAGATCAGGTGATGTCACCTGAGCAGTTTTCTTCACACTTCAATTATTTGTATTGCTCTTAAGTTAGGTTTGTGGAAGTTATCAAAAGACACCCTTCAAAAAAGTTACAATTACTTAATTGTGTTATTTGTATATATATTATTATGCAGGTCTGAAACCACAGAAAAATCACTCAGCAAGACAATAATCCTCTGATTTACATAGCATATTACAACATGCATCAAAAAAGGCTGTCCATATACCCTAATCTTAGCTAGCATCTTACCAAAAATAACATAACATTCTTATGATCCTGTCTCCTGGGAAGCTTGTAAGTTTTCTTTTAGTGACAATATCTGCTGTCATAACTCATAGCGACTTTTTTTCTGTCCTATGAAAAAAATCTCCGTAAAATTGCCCAGCCAGCCAAGACGGCCGTGCTCGGTTTTCTGAAGTGAGGGTAAATGCTAGCGGAGTTTTCTCTATGCTGAGGTAAAAAAAAAAAGTGATTAATTTACGTTAATACATTTTTTTCTAAAGTGACATCCTACAGATGGCTGCAATTTAGGGAAGGAGAAAGCTTTCCAGAAACTATGTGAAGTGAAATAAGGGGACATGTCTCCCCCTCGGCATCGTGTTTAGGGTGGAGAAATAGCTTTTGCATCCTGACCATGCTAACAATTCAGCTGTGCTACGAGTGAAAGTGCAACAGTCCCAGAGAAGATCACTACGTGACTGCAGACAGACAGCTGGGAGGTTCAGACTTGGTCCAGACTCCCCAGCAAGGCAGGTTCTGAGCAAAAAGTATTACCTTACTCTCCTCAGAGCAATCTGTCCCTGCTGTTTGAGAAGGATTCCTTAAGAAGTGCAAGCCACAAGACATACTCATCAGCTGAATGACTTTGGGCAACTTGGGCAACCTCTCAAACCAGCAAGCAGAGTCTGCAATGTTACTTCTTTCCTCAGAGCTCTAAAATATCTCCCAATGTTGAAAGATCAAAAAAGTAAACCACAAGCATTGTAGAAAGTAGCTTATAAGGTGAACTAAGCAGAACTGATAAGCATCTCCCACATTTAACTGTGGATTTATAATGTTGAAAAATAGGCATTTAGATTTATAAACAAGAGCATACAGTGAAAGAGAGAAAACTATTCCTGTGGAAAACAGTACTTTAGGTAAGTATAGGTATCAGGATGAAGAAAACTTGTTGACTAATGTGCTCTCACTGAAGACAATGGCTTTATAAGGCTAGTTTATCACGTGTTATTTCTATATTCAGACGGTGTAGAGTTAAAGAACACGGTAATGGCACAGATATAACCAATCAATAGAAGTTGCCAGAAAATTGTCTTCCAAGCCTACAGCGTGAGTGGTTTCCTACAGCTTACGCTACTCATTTGTCTATGCCAGTAAAAAATACAAAAAGTGGAGAGAAATCTACCACAGCACCATAGGAGTATAGATAGTGTAGTATCCAGCCCTGTCAATGCCCAGTATTTTGTTCTGAAGGCATCAACTTCTTAGAGAGGTTTTGGTTCAGAATATTAAGTAATAACTTACAAAGAAAAATGTTTTGTTTGTCCTTGTTCATGTAATGTTAGATTTAACAAAATCTGTGCTGCCTGGACCCACTGTGAGGATATTTCAAGGGTAAGGCAGTGTAATTTGAAAACTTAAGCATATAACATGCATAAACATAAACCTATCATCCCTGCTGCTGAAGGCAGAGATGGTAACTTTCATTTGACCTCTGTGCAGGCCAAAGGGAGTGTGGAAGAGCCTGTAGCTTCATCCTGACAGTGGGAACAAAATCAGTCATAGGAGCTAACACCACATTTTGCAGCTACTGTTGATTTGGGGACTCATACTATCTTACAGAAATACAAGATTCCCTATTCAAACTAAAGGTGGTAAGGCACTTGTTTATGAACCTTCCTTCCACTACTGGCCCTACTATGAATTATTGCTGTGGTTATCATTGGGTTTAAGTACGGCCTTATGAAACCCAGCACTAGTGTTACTATTGTGTTTTTATACTTGTATATACATATGTATACAGGCAGATACACTGGAACATCCACAATATTAATTTTCATACACCAGCAACTCTGCTTATTTATTAACACATAGTAGCTGAAACTGTGTGATGAATTCCAGCTACAGGTAACTTGTATTAGGTGCCAAGCCACTTAGTTCCGTATTTATTTAAACATTCTTTGGTTTTGTGAAATCATTAAGCAGTAACAAATATAAAAGTAAGAACCTCAGTAAAAATCATGTAGCTTGTATGATTGCATCATGACTGTATAGAAAATACCTTTGTTCAGAAACAAAGATTGCTGTGAATATTCTGCTATTTAGGAGTATGAGGTAACCCAAAATCTCTCATTGATAATGAAACCCCTAAGGAAACCAACGACTGAAAAATATTGTTATTTGTAAAGCATACTATAAGGTGAAAGAGCTTGAGCTTTTTAGCTACATTTTTCTCTTAACTCAGAGAACATGGTGCTGAAGGGCAGGCAGTAACAACACAACTTGAAAATTGGGTAAAAAGTTGTCATATAAAAGGCTCCAAGTATATATTTAACAATGTGCTCTTGATGCTTCACTAGGGCACACGCCAGAAGGACTCCAGTCTGTCCCCTTCTAAGAAGTAGTACGTGTATATGTTACTAACAGGAAATGACTCTAGAAACAGATTTCATTTTCCAATTTTAAGAACTGTTTACCATAAACTGAAACATAAAATTATAATTTCAAAACTGCAGTTCTGAAATCTTACACACATTTGTGAGAGTATGTTCTATCCTTAAAAAATAGGGATAAATCCCTCTGGTATCTCTTTTCAGTGCTCTTTCACATTTTTGAATTGAGGGGAGGACATAAAACTGTCTTCCTGACTCCTATTTCAACTTTGCCACTTGCTTCCCTTCTGTGCCTGGAAAAATGCAAAGGAATCCACTGGTCCTGCATAGCTCATGGAATTCACTGGAGCCCATTTCTTTGTAGCATTTCCCCCAGTTCCACATATGAACTAAGAGAAGGAGCCAAATTTTCATTAGCAGTAAGAGCTGTACAAAGAAGACTGATAGAAAAACAGTGCAGTGGACAATGCTACTTGAATTAAGGGTTTAGCTTAGATGACCTGAAATATCTTTACCAACTTTATCACCACTGCTTCTTTAATACAGACACATACAATGATCTATAATAATAATTTTTAATGACTGACCAATCGATTTTTTTAGAAGCTATTATATATAGAAATTATATTTCCTATATGCCTACCAAGCTAAAAAAGTATGTTTTTAACCTAACTGCATGTAATGGAGCAAGAGGGAAAGAAAGAAAGTGCATCATTTTAATATGCCCTAAAGATAAGATTAGGGACTATGGAAAGGTCTCACAACATTTAAAAGCTGCAGGTGAGTTAGAACTGTGATTCTCAGAATTTTTGTATTGTATCTTACCAGGTTCCTTTTTTTTTTCTCCACTTACACACAAACCCCATATTTTAAAGATCTCTGTTTTCCAAAGAATATCAATTCAATAAATTGTGTGTTAAAGCAGTAAATTACTCTAACTGAAATTGTGATCATCAAAGTGATGTCCACTTCTTTAAGGAAATCTCTAAAGAAAAAAAGATACATTATGAATATCATAGTTCCTTTACAATACAACAAGTTGACACCTGCTAAATGCAAGCAGGAATTAACTGCGACTCTTTGTTATGAAGATGTTACCACTTCAAGTTCCTGTAGGTCCCCAAATGTGAGATGTAGACACGCTTATCAAAATTATCCCTTGGGGAGAGAGAAAGATAGCATGTAAGACAATAAAATAAAACTCCAACAAAAAATTAGGGTAAATTTAGCACTGATCTATTTGAAGCAGCCACAAAGTTTAAAGTAATAGGTTAGGGCAGTAGGAATAGTATGAGCAGAAATTTCAGGAAAACCAACACTTGGCATAGATTGTATGAAATTTCTCACACAGGTCACATTACTGTGTGCAATTCCCTAACTCTGTTATGTCTCACGCAAGTATATAAAACCCTCTATTATCTAAAAAAACTAATATTAAGGAAAATGTTCAAAGTTGTTCATAGCTACGTAATTTGCTGAATTTTATTCTAAGTGCTTGATATAATATGAATTTCTAAGATAATCTGGACCTGACTGATCTCTTGCGGCAAGTTTTTGTGATCCCATGACAGCCTAAATCAAAAGATTTAATGAACAACAAAGTTCAGTACTGTGAAACAGGTCTGAGTAGACTCTAGGGATACCATGCAGAACAGCTGCTGATGATTTTGTCGTGCTGGTGACCACTGTATTCACATAACTAGAAGTACCAAATGATAGCTGAAATCATGTATTTGAATTTTAGAACACCATTATTTGTGCACTGTACTTTGTGTAACGATATTGTCTACAGCTATCAAAGAAGAGGCTGATATCTCAGAGACTGCTGAAATGTGCAATGCATTTAAATAAAAATGTTGACTGTTTCACATTGCAGAGTTTTTCAGGCTCTCTTTGTTTGCTCTTATAGCAAACTCTTTTGTTTTACTATATCTCTAGTAGCAACACTACTAATATGGACCTAAAATACTTGCCATTTCTCTGGTTCTTTCTCTGCTTTGGACACATCAACAGCCTACTGAAATAAGAGCTGATTCTAAGCTGGCCAATTTTTAAATAATTACTGAATAGCTACTTAACCTACTAGCTTTATCATCCTATCACACTGCCATTGTAACCAAGAAGGTTACATTGCAGAAACACCATTATATTGTTGGTAATAAAAGTTACATTACTTCCTTTAGTGGTAATGCAAACTACAGTAAACCTACCCTTGAGTGACAAGATGATTTGAGAGAGATTTATATTCTCTTTACAAAACTTTTCAAGGAAATTTCATGGCTGTGGGTACAAGTGGGTTTGCTCTATCTAAAACCTTAGCAAAATATGTTTATAATAAGTAAGAAACCAGGTTTCAATAATACTAAACAGACATTAAAGGTCTTTTGCCTTTTTTTTAAGAAGATTTTTTTTATGTATGATTGAAGTTTATACAACACTCCAGAAAAGCCATCATGTGTTAGATTGAAAAATAAAATCAGAAGCATTTTCTGTCATATAGGTTTACATGAAAAAACGGGAACATTAATGTCTTAGAAAGTGTATGTCCAGCTTTGTACCATTACTCATTTAACAAAGCAGAAAATAAGATACTGTACTGTAAACAAAAAGCTACAGTAAACGGATATTTTGAAATTTACACAAGTTTGAATTCATAAACATTTTGGTTGCTCCATAACAGTTTTTATATAAAATGAATAGAAAACCCTTGGACAGCTTTCATCACTCTTGACTACTTTTCACTTAAATGCACACAGACATACTTTATATAGCAATATACTGATGTACTGTAACATGGATATTAAACTATGATTACTGCTTTTTAACTGAGATGTGTATTATCCGATCAATATTATCTGCAATTGAAATACTCATACATTATGTATTCCCATCATGTTGTTAAGTATAAAAACATGAAAATATAACTTTACATTATTTCAGTTATATACATCAGTTCAGGCTTGACAAAGATTTTCTTTACGCTATGATTTTTAGAGGAATAAGCCCAGAGGTACAATAAATAGCTTTCCACTGTATACAATAATGCAATTCTACTTTTTTAAAAAGTTTAATTACCATATGAATATTACTTTAGTTTGGTCATTCTAGCATTGAACATTAAAAACCAGAATGCATCCCCCAACATTCCTGATGAGGAGAAATGCACAGAACACCTATGGATTACAGATGTGTCAAAAAGTGGTTTAGTTTAGGGTTCATTTACTTCTCAGTTTGACGTTGAATACACTGTATACACCTCTTTTGCTGATTGCACTGAGAGTATATATACACTGTGTTCACACACTTGCAGAAACAGGCTCAGAGCTTGTACCACAAGTGAAGATTTCAAGTTTCTAATAAATGGTCTCTCTTCTCCAATGTTCAGTAAACATTTTACTTAAGCCTAAGAAATGGATTCCAACTGAAACTGCATCTTTAAAATTTTAGTCCTAAATAAAATAGATTTACTGATACTGCATGAGGCAATGCAGAAAACTGCAAGCTTTTCAACCAAGTGTATGGAATTTTATCTACAGGGAAAGCTAGAGAAACATGTTGCTTTGATTTGCATTAGCATTTCAATTAATGTTATTGCACCCCTCCTTGGATTCCTTTTTGCTTTGTAAGTAGAGTTATCATTTTTAAATACACATCATTAAAATGTATGGTAACTTCAGATAGCAAAGAATATTCATAAAGATTAAGATTCAGGAAAGTTTTTATATTTTCATCATACAGACTTGTGTTTAATCTGAGTTACCAATCTTATTCAAAAAGACATTGCCAAGGTTTTGGTTTTATTTTCATAACAAAGAACTTTACTAGCTACTGCTTGGAATCACCTTTTACCAGTTTGAAAACTGCTTCCTTAGAGAAACAATTTGAGAACTGCATTTGTTTCATACTTTAAAAAAGTATTTAACACTATTGTACTGCTTGCCATTTTTTACCGACAGTTTTTCTCTCCACACATGTATTTATGAATGGAATTGTACAAAAGTAGAGATAGATTTGAACCAAATCTTTGGATCATGAGTCCCTGCACGTCAGAGTTATGAGGAGCTCTACATCAGCACCTATTTGACTCCTCATGTGCTGGTATCAAACACCACTCAAGCCCAGAATAACCTTGATCTTCATAGTTCAAAATGCATATCTGAGCATCAGAGATTGGGCTCGTCTGCAGAAAAACCTGTTGAACAGATTCAAATGAGCTAGGGGTGGCGACACTGCCAAAAACTAAAACACTGACCCAACCTTGACAGTGCCCTTCTAGACTTCAGACTTTTCATAACCCAACTGTAGCTAGTAAAATTAATGGAACACTTGCAAATAAAACCATAGAAAAAAGTTTATTTCAAATGTCAAGCATTGCCAAGTAATTTTATATTAACACCAAATGTTAAAGAATAGGATATACAGCAAAGTTTTAATAACAATATTAAATTACAAGGGTTGAACCTTTTAATTATTATTTCTTCTCTTCTCAACATTATGTATTTGGCTTTGAAAAATATGGAACTAATGCCTTAAGCCTTATTTTCACACTCCACTTCCCTGCAGTCTAGATTTCTTTTTTCTTTCTTTTTGTTTTTTTAATCTTCTGTCATATTCAACCATTATGGAAGCAAATTTATTTAAAAGCCAGTTTTTGTTTTTGTTTGTGAAAATACCTAAAAATATTTTTTTTTCATTTTACATGGTTTTTTTTTTTTTTTTTTTTTTCTTATAAAACATGTCACATCTTGATGCAATTGATGTCAAGTGTGCTTAAGTCAATATGAACCAAGGGACTAACAACGGTGGCTGCAGACACTGGTGTGTTGCCTGTACAACGACTTCAGTTAGATTACAGTACTTCCATGTTAGCTGTGCATGTCAGTCAAGCTTCATCTTGAACTTCTGTAGAAAATGGTGGTGTATTTTCAACTAAGCATTCATTACAATCCAAGATGAACTCCACAACTACAAGAATTCTTGGCTGAAAGAAATGTCTTCAAGATACTGGATGCCTCTCACCACTTTGACAATAAACGCACATGAAAACCATTGTGTAAGGCACTCAAAAGGTTCTTATCAATCACGAGAGATCAGTCACACTGACATTCATTCCCATGCCAGGACTCACGTAAGGTACTGCATGCACTGCTTTTGGAAATTCTGGAGTCATAACCCGTCCATTTTCTCCAGTACTTCCTGTAATTGACAGCCTTGCCTTGCTCCTCATGGCATCATTCAAGGTCATCTTAAGAAACAGAAAGAAAAATAAAATGATACATTACAGAAATTCAGTGTTTGAGACAGAGGGCCTGATTCTCATCTTGCTTACATAGAGCGGGCACCAGTGTAACTCCATTGACTTCAATGAGGTTACTCTTGACTTACTCTACAGTAAGTAAGAAGAGAATCAGATCTTTTTGCAGTTCCTTTAGACAGCAAATGAAAACAGACATGTAAAGCAAAAGCTCTGCTACAATTAGTCAAGCACTTCTATGCCCTTACAACCCACATTCACCAAAGGACCTGCAGTCAGTAACTGGCCATTCAGTTAGCTACTGATTGAGAACATGAAAGAAAAGCAATACATACACTATGATCCCTTTGCCAACTTCCTCATTCAACAGCTTAAGGACACAACAATGAAGCTACAGCGTGCAGTTAGAAGTTTGTATTAGAACCTGGTTCCTACCCCCTAAATTTTAACACTTTCGATTCCATATACGTTGTAACCTTCCTTATAAGTTGCAAAATTCTGTGAATTCTGCGAGGAAGTTGGGTTAATATTCTGTGCATTCTTTGCCACCTTCATTCGTTTCGCCTCAGCTCTTGACTTGTAACAGAACTCAATCAAAGCCACAAGCATAGCCAAACCAAGTCCCCCGACGAGAATGTAGAAGACTCCTGCCACATTGCTCAGACTGAGGGCACTGGTCTTCTCCTGCAAACGTGTGCAGAAACATCAGTTAGAGGAGAAGTGGAGAAGGGAAATCACACTACATTACACACAGTACTTCAACAGGAACAGTTTATTCACACAGAGGGCATATGGCTTGGAAAGCAATGTGATTTTGGCTGCTTGTAAGGACTGCTGCCAGAGAGTTACACTCAAGTCACCAGGGACTTGGCCAGTCTTTCATCTCAGCTGTAACTCAGGTAATTTCTGGTATGTCAGTTGCATTTAACTTTTAGTGTCTGCAAATGCAGTTATTATATTTCATGAATGAACTGCACTGGAGAAAATGGGAATAGACCTCTACTTGCTAGTCCCCACAAATGACTATATGATTTTGTTAGAAAGGATTCTTGGGGAAAAATTACTTGCTTTCTTTATGTTTCTATTTCCTGATATCTCTAAGTTCTGCTATGGCCAGAAGTGTAAACAGTTAATTCCCATTGTGACTGAGTCTGAATGTTTACATCAGGAAACGCCTGCTTTCTTAGTACTGCATGTTGTTAGCTTTGTTGATGCAATGTGAAGTGGAAACTGTCTGAGCTGTATGCATGTTGCAACAGCTAGCTTCTGACTCAGTACACAGAACAGCCACTGAATACATACAGATCATACAGGATGAATATGGCTTTTCTTGTCAGGCCGGGAATACTGTAAGTGTTGCAATGGTGCCATTATGACAAACAAGAAGAATACAAGATCCCTAAGGTCTCTTACTCTGAAATATGTATGCTTATTAGAGAAGATACTGTAATACTTGTAAATAACTAGTTCATGCATTAACATATATCATTTAGACAAAAAACACATATACTTATATAGATACATAAAATTAAATATGAATACTAATAAAACTCTGCAGGCATTACTATAATATCTTACCAATGTATGTATCTCATGCTTTGATTGTGTTTACATTCTAGTTAAGATGGGTCATTCCCACTAGCACACTCGTGTTTTGTTTTTTCACATAAAACCTGCAGCAACTGACCTTACTTCCAGAGTCCTTGGCTCCACATTCACCTTTATCGTACCACCATTTGTTTTTCAGCTTGTCTAAGACGCCT
>JBAFWW010035797.1:0-15618 GCA_036873685.1 Agapornis canus | reverse complement strand
ATGATCTTAAGGTCCTTTCCAACCCAAACTATTCTATGATTCTATGATTCTATGATTCTATGCTATTTCTACCCTATCCAAACCAAGCATGGTTCTTTCTTAGCAGCCTCAACTTCTTCAATTAAAAAAATACTTGGCTTCTCATTCCAGAAACATAATTTTTAATGATTTTAGAGTTGTTTCTTGCATGATAAATTCAGTTTCATGAACCAAGAACACTGGTTTCTGGGAAGCTGTTAGCTTTCCATTCCTCTCTGCAACATCACTCAGATTGTCACAAGGAATTTGGCAAGGTGGTGGCTTTTGGTGTCTGTGAAGCCATTTCTGCAAACAACATCAGTTTTGGTCTCACTTCATTTGGGTCAGCAGCAAAAAACCCTATGAATTCAACAGGGTCATTATGGGTTTGTTTTGTGGGGGTTATGGGAGTTTGTTTTTTAAAAGTTTTTTCCGCTATTCATTGTGTAATCTAGCCAATTCTACAAGCGTTGATGCAGTATTTGCACTAAGATCTACAAATCCATATTTCCAACATGTAATTTCTTTACCATGGTGGTCTCAAACTGTTCTAACTGCCAGGCAATTGTTGTGTTGGAGTACATTGCTATCCAGATGAAGTCAATATGCTCATAGCTGTACTTAGAGGGAATGTTTAGTTGAAGCCAATTTATCTTCTCAGCCTACGTGCTTGATGGGTGGACTCATACAGGGTAGAGCTTGATGTTGTGGCCATTGGATTTGCTGGCATTAAATCCCCACCTTGATAAGCTGAGAAATTAATGTTTGTGGGATTCGGTGCCTTCCCCATCAGGCAGGCAGTGGCAGCAGCTGTGGAGAGGTGAGAGGTGAGAGCTGAGCATGGAGTCACGGATTCTCTGGGCTGGATTTGGCCATTGTACCTATGTGCTGATCCTTGCTAAGGGTGCGTGCTCAAAACACCAGTGCAGCTCTCTTCTGTGCTGTGTACCATGTGAAAGAACTTGGTGGTAGGAAGTGGTACCATCCAAGGATATTGAATCTTTCACTTGCTTTTGTAATTATGAATAGGCAGTGTTGTTGGGTTTGAATGGAAACCTTTAGGAATATTTTTAATTGAAAATACCAGATGTTTACAGAAATACAGAATGTTCTCTATTAATTTCTGGTTAAAATTCAGTATTAATGAAACACATTAACAAACCACATCTTTATTATTATTAATTTTTTTTGTAAGAGATTCTGTTACTAGACTTTGTGAATGTCTGAGTAAACCTGGTGATGAAGAGCATGCTTGCTTTGGATTAAAGTACACTTCCTCTAATAAAGATTGTCCCTCAGTAGTGTCTCGAGTCCTCCTGGATAAGGAAAGATCTGCTTATTAGAGTTATTCAAGGACAATGTAGACTTAATTTTTCCTGTTTTCTGGTTGGAGCAAGAAATGGCTTAATAATTTTTCAAGATATGTAAACCCTGACCCTTTATGGTGCTTTCAGTCATGTGATAGAGGAATAGTTTACTCATAATATTTTGCTCTGTTAAGGATCCTGACATGTTTTGCAAACATTAGCTTGTTCTTATTCTGTGTTGCCTGGCAGCTAGGATTTCCAGATAGCCGGTGAGATGTGTCTGTATAGAATAAGGATATTAGGCAAAATGCAGGAGCTTTATCATGTAGAATTTGTTTCAAAGTGGAATGTCTAAATCCAGGTATTATTTTCTCTCTGGATACATGTAGGAGACCCTCTGAAGATAAGCCTTTTTCAGGATGCTGGAATTCATTGGTCCCGCTCACTGTATTGCCAGACTCTACATAGATCTCTGAAAATTACTTGAAGATATGGCCATAGGAATGATTTTTTTCCCCTTAAATGATATTTCTGAAAGATGTAAGTGTATCTCCAATACCTGAGTGTGTTTCAGTTGTGTTTAGTATGTGCCAGAAAGAAGAACAGGTTTTTTTCCCCTCGTGGCAGCTGAGCTGAAGTCAGTGCTGACGTTCTGGTTTACAGCATGTCAGCCTAGAAACAGACTACTCAGATTTCTGGTTCTCTTTCAAGTCTAATATTTGAAGTTGCAGCTGTCATATTCTCCTTATTTTTCTGGTCTTGGGGTAATGAAATTCAATACTGTCGTTAGGTGTTGGGGAGTACACCCCTAAGATGCTAATGAAGTTGCACAATGTAATTACTGATAAGAAAATGATATGCAAAGTAGTGAGTGAACAGACAAGTCTGAGGTATCACTCGTTTTGAAGAGGGGTTAATTTTGCTACTTTTAAAATGAGCTTTAGGTTTGTGTTTTTCTGTCCCACTCAGTTTGACTGCAAGATGCCTGCTGTAGGATGAGATAATGGGAAGAGGCAGAGACAATGGCACATGCATGAGATGCTAATTTTAACCTCCAGCTATGTTTTCTCTCAGGATGTACTGTGTGGGCAGAAGAGCTTGTAGGTGAATAGGGAGCAACAGATTTTCCCCAAATAAACTAATTACATGCCAGACAGAAATTATTATGGCAAAACGATTTCAGAATCATTCCAGAAGTTCTTTCAGCTTCCAAAATGGAGTAAGAGTCTGGTAGGTAATAGCTCCGTTTGTGTAATATGACTGAATCCAAATAAACGTTTCAGGCCTGAGCCTGTAGGGAGTGTTAATGCAGAAGCCACTCTGAACACATCCTTTTCTGGGAAGCTGAAGTTCTTCAGTACTAGAAATTCCAGGCTTTCTGGTACTCATCTTCCAGGTGGACCAAGAACTTTAGATGAAGTTCCTAAATGAAATCTGTATTTTGGGGAAAGTGGCTGAAATGGAATCAGTGCTGGGACTTGCTGAGGTCTGTTACCTCAGTTTCCAAGGTCCTATGAGTGATTGGAGCTGAGGGAGACAATTTTCAATAACAATTTTGTTGATGAATTAGCATGTTAGCTTGATTGCAGATTGTCTGCCAACAGATTGCAATTTAACAAGCTTGTTTGGTCTTTGTAATAATTTTGTGCATAATAATTATTTTTTTCCCTCCTCTGGAAATTGCTGTGGATAGGAAGATCTTAGTTTGTGGTCCTGTGAGAATGCTGAGAAAAAATTCTTCCCATAACATGTCCTTGATAATAAAACAGAGGATGTGGGAACACAGTAGGAGCAACCCCATGAAGAAGTCACTGGGATGTTGGCATGTCATTTTTCTTATTATTTGTTCAGCTGTAACAGTGAGTGAAAACTCACACCATCTGCCAGCTCTTCAGAAGGCTTTAAAATGGGGCTGGTGGGCTCCAGGGAGTTCCCAACAGATGTATTCCTATCTCTTGGATCACCTCCACAGTTCACGTTAGTTGAGAACCCTGTGGCTGCTATCCACTGCACGGTTCTGGAGCCTGAACTGTGTTTTCCTGAAGGTTTCAGTTCTCAGAACTCACTAGGGAAATGTTTCTGAAACAGCACAGAGAAGTTTATGATACTACTTCTCCTACTGTACCTGCTGTTATGTTCCTAAAATATTCTGCTCTTCATCAGTATAGAGACGATCTCTCTCATTCTTGGCCATCCCTTGACACACACTGTAATTTTATTTCCCTACCTAGCTATTTTCTAGCTGGAAGCAAACCACTGCCTTTTCTGTTGGGCTTGTTTGGCAGGGCTGTGGGAGGAAATACCTGTGATTAGGATAAATTGAACAGCCATGAGGTTTTCTATCCACTATGCCAGCAGGCAGCAGTGGTACCAAGTTCTGAGCTAGGTTTGACTTAGCAAAGCTACTTAAAGCAATGAATGAGCCATTCAGTTCTTGTCTGATCTTCCTCCCAAGGTTGCCAACAAAGACCACGTCTGTAGTTGTATTACTTATGACAGTCACTTGTCTTGGAGTAATGAAGAGATCACCAGCTTGTTACAGAATAATGACCCTGTCTCTGCATTTGATACAGATTTGATACAGCAATCGTTGTGTGTGGAGTTTGATAGCTGATTACCAATTTATTGAGCAATTTTGCTTCTTATCATATGTAAATACTAGGAAGCATAGACTGGAAAGAGGCCAGGAAACCCACCTGCTAAAGAAAAGGTGTCTTTGTAATCATGATCTAGCAGACAGAGCCTGGGGATAATGGCACAGCTTTCCTTCTATGAATACTTTCATGAACTTTGCCTGTCTCAGGAGATCCCCTCAGTGCTCTGCTAAATTGGCTCATTTGTGTGTATACAGCAGATAGGTGTATGTTCCAGTATGACCATAAAACTCTGTATCTTTTGATTTTTGGCTAAAGATGACATGAATATGAATGATGGAGTTTTCCTGCATGTTGGAAAACTAGTCCAGATGGAAATATTTTTTTTAAGTAGGTACAAATAGGTATTGAAGTGCATATATGCAGGTTACCTCCAAACAAACACTGAACAATAGAAGTAACTGTACAGATGCACGCTTGCATGCATACAATGAAAAAAAAAACCCAAAAGGAAAACCCCAACCAGTGTAGTCTTGCAATCCCACCTCCATGACCTCTGGTGGTTTTAATTCTGAATGCCCTGATTCCCTGTGCTCATAAATATTCTAGTACATCAGTGGCACAGAAGAAATTCCCTTGTAGCATTTCACATACAGACTGAGTTTCGTATTAATTTTGCACAGATAATCTTTCTCCTGATCATAAACCCCAAAAGCAGTAATTCCTAAGTGTTGCTGATGGGATTGGCTTTATTGGTTTCCTTAATTTGTACAAGGACTAATGGGTCTGTTGATTAAAATGGTTCCTTTTCCATGCATTCCTATGTTATTGGCAGCAGTTCTCTTTTTACCACGTTGCATTTTCAGTTGCAGCTGATCACTCAGGTAGGTCATTTAGAACTTAACTCAGAGTTTTAAAATAGCAATAAAAAGAAAAAATGGGGAGGGGGGCAGAGGAGCAGAGAGAGAGGAATAGAGCCACAGCTGTAGCAAAGCCATTTCTAATCTTCCTGTGCTAATGGATCAGGTCCTCTAGACAGAGAATCACAAGAGCTAATCTGCCCTTGCAGTTTGTGTCCTCTTGACACTTGCTGTGTTTCATGACTCTTTTATGTTCCTATCTGGTCCTGCAAGATTACTTACAGAAAGTATTTTGACTGGTTTCTACTCTTTCACTGCTCATGTGGAGAACAATTATACCATTAGATTATGAGTAGAATAAGTGATTAGAAACACATTTCAGAGACCTACCCTGAAATTTTATCCCTTTAATATTTGATGGAAGAACTGAAAGAATTGCCATTTCAATGCTAAGCACTTGATTCTATTTTCAGCTTTGTTCTTCTGTGTGATAAATGCTGTCACTCTGTGTTCTTTTAACTAATGTTTGCTTCAGTATTTTATAATACTGGGTTTTCTATTCTCTTATGTTTTTGTCTCATGTCATCATTGTGTTTCAAATCATTGTAGAAAAGAGGAGCTGTGAATAGGAGGAGTTCTAACCTATTTTCAGCTCTTTTGTATTTTGAAGAAGTAGCATTTATTTCAGATTTTAGAGCTGACTTACCTATATTTTATGCAGCTGCATGTTTCCAATTGCAGAAATAGTTGGAAGTGTTTTTAAAGTTACCTTATGCAAGTGATGAATGGTGGTAAAATACATAAATCAAATACATTTTGGGGACAGTATAATCAGCAAAAGGGTTCAGCTGCATAAAGACAGCAGCCTAGAGGATTGGGTTTTTTTAGCCAGTCATATTCAGTAGCCTTTACTTAAGGAAGTAATTCTACTGAAGCATTTCTTTTTGACAAGCAGTTATTCAGTGTTAAGATGATGTGCAGCATCAGGCTCTCCAAGTTACAGAAATGACCATTTATTGTTTATAAAGAAAATTAAGAAAATGATGACTCTTGTGAGTTTTGTGCTGCTTGATTCCTTTGCCATTTTTATTGCAAAAAGGTTTTCCAGACCACTTCAGTTTTCACTGTTGAAGGTAGTAGTGAACACTTTGGGGCAGGACTCACATGTTTCTATTAGTGCTTCAGCTAGCAACATGCTATCATAGCTGTTTTAAGGGAGTGGGGGAGCAGTTAAAGATCTTTCTAGGTGCTTTTGTTTGTATAGAAGACAAATCAGTAGAGCTAACAATTTTGGGGGACCAACTCATTAAGTATCACCATTTTCTAACAGCTGTGGTGAGCAGAGGTTGGGCAGACTTTAAATGGCTTGTCCTCATTCTTTAAGAACAGTCAGCTCTTTTCCTTCCATCCATTTTTGTCACTGGCCTTTTCAGAAAAGCCTGCTGCAGTTTTGTGCTTCTGTTATAGTAAGAGGATACTTGTCCTGGAAAGAAGTGAGCCCCTATTCCTGTAGACCCTCAGGGTTCTGCAAACCTACCTAGAGAACCTTTCTTGTGTTATTTAAGCTTAGTTTAGAGATCTGCTGAAAACAGGATAAAGTAGAAAAAATGAAAATTGTCTGTATTCTTATAGGTCAGTAGCTTGTTAGTGGGAAACTTGTGTTGTCTTAAAGAGACTTCATAGAAGAGTTAACTCATTTGTAAAGGTTGAATAATACCTCTTATTTTGCAAGTGAATTGATGATCCATGAGACTTCAGTTGTCAGCCTGCATAGATTAATGCCTTTAAGGGAAAAAAGAAGTGTGGTCATGTTACATTTCAATGAGATTCTGTCTTGTGTTATAAATAGTCAAGTTGACTGCTGGTTGTTCCAGCCCATAATCACAAAGGGAAGAGCCTGTGACCATGTGTTTGTGGATGTGAGGAAGGCATGAGGGATTTGGTTGTATGCATGAGTTTGTTCCTTGTCAGAGAAAGTGCCTTTGTCAACCAACTTCTCATCTCTGTGGGTCTGTGAAGCGAACATAGTCTGAAGTTTTTGTTAAAGGACTGGGAATGCCTGAAATAACTTGTTTGGCATTTTTCATAACCATTACAAGAGGTCAGAGGCATCAACTGTGTAAAGCAAGTCAACAACCTCACCCATCCCCCAAGTAATTCTAATTCAGAGGGAAACCAATTCCAGAGATTCATGTTTGAGAACTGGCAAAAAGTGACCTAAAGTCTGAGTTCCCCTTCAGGTGGCACTGGGTTGAATTCCCTGTTCTATCACTTTAGTGGAGTTGGGGTTTTTTGGTTGGTTTTTTAATTGGTGTCTGCAGTAAGTGTATGTATTGAAATGGAAATACAGAACAGACAATTGTGTAAGTGTGAGCGTCCTCCATCAACATGATGATTTACCCTTCTTTCCATAAGAGGCCACCTCTTGAGCTTTGATGCTTAAGGAAAAAACTGGTATGGTACTTTAAATGCCCAGTGTCAGGAAAAAAATACACAGCTCTGTTAAGCAATCTGTCAACCCTGGCAGAAATTCAATCAGCAGAAAGTGCTCAGATTTGCACAATTTAACCAAGTTTTTATGAGACGTTTTTCCACTCTACACTTGTCTGTGCCACGAGATGACTAGAATAAAGCAAGTATGTTTTAATCTGAAAAAGCAGCACAGTTTAATATGTGAAAATGGAGCCCAAGTTAGATAGCTGAGAGAAAAAGATGTGTTAAAAGCAACATGGAATAGCTAGATTTAAGTATATCAACTCTGTTCCACAACATACTGGTGCCTTATGCTGATTCTTTTTTTTTGGCATTTGTGTGACACAAAGTTTTAGTGTGTGCTCCAGTACTAACATATAAGGCAGACATAAAACTGCTTTTTGGTATTCTGTCTTTACACATTTGTTGGATAAATGAAGAATTTAAGAAGCCAGTAAATGTGCCTTTCTATTAGACCTTTCAACCTCAGCGTATCTCAAAGCATCTCACTATGGCACATGTAGCTGATTGCATAGACTTCAAGTGCTTTACAACAATGCATCACATTAAACATTAGGTGTGACGTTCAGAGTAGACCGAATATAAAGATTGCCTATAAACAATGAAGATAACTTAAATTCAAATTGTGGCATATTGTTTGATTAGCATGGTTCAATATTGGTCGTATTAATTAAAATGACACAAAAAGCATACTCTGTCACCTCCCCTCAGTTTTGGATTTGCAAGGCAGTCTTTCAACTCACAGAAAATCCACGTCTCTGTCACCTTTTCATACAAAATCAAGTTTTTCTGTTTATTCAGAAAATGCCCTTGAAGCCTGAGGAGCCCTCTGCTGTGTTCTGCCAGCTCCCCAGACCAGTTTGAGTCACTCTACAATGAAATTTGAAGAATCGTGCTCATTAGCACTCCTGCAGCCATAAGCACTACTTCTAACAGGTTTTCAGGACTATTTTGTATTTCTCCCAAAGCATCACAGAGGACAGATATCTGTGTGCATTAACTATGCAAAGCTTCATGTACTGACTGCCTCAAGCCACCAATGAAAACATTTAAAAAGCCCCATGAAAGAAAGGTAGTACAGCACAAGGTCAGCATAGACATGGTTCCAATTGGATTTCAGATGGCGTAACCTGCTATTTCTTTTTGTCATAGGTTTGGGTCACTTAGACATAGTACATCTTGTTCCTGGATGGAAGAATAGCTACTTTATAAGTTTTGTTCCTGAAATCTCACCAGAGCTGGATAGAAGGTGGCAGAGTTCATTTCTCCTGTTTGCTCTAACACATTTAGGCTATGTAGAGCACACTGGTGCAGATACCAGGAACACTTTGATGATGTAGGCACCACTGTAGTATCTACATCCCTTTCTTCTGCTTTGTTCATGTCACCACTCATGTGGTAAACTGAAAATCAGCAGAGAGCAGCATTGTTATGTGATGAGCTGGTGCACCCAGTCCCAGCAGCCCCACCACTGAGTAGTTTCCTCCACTGACACTGAGCATCTACTCTTCTCCCCAAGCAAGTCAGCATCTGTGTTACCCTTCTGCTGGTTCCTTGCAGAAGAAGAAAATTGTGCATGTGTTTTCATGCTTTTCGGACTTCCTTTCTGATGTGTCTGGCTGGGACATGACTATGTGCTGGTTGCTGTAGTGTTGAACACAGGCTCAGGGCTCCCCTGGGTTCAGTGGAGTCATGACCTTTCACTGTAATGTAATGGTGGAATGTGGATGAGGTTCCTTTGAAGCAAAATGTCTTTACAGATAATAGTTCTTACACAGGCGTAATTACTGTACCAAAACACTTGATAGCATAATTTACATTTTCACAGGTCTGGCATAAATTTCACTGAAAAGTATGCAGTTGTACTGGTGTAAAGCGAATCTAGGTTAATGATGGGCATATCAACTAGAGGATGGAGATTTAGGCTAAATACTCAATAGTAGTAGTGATCGGTTGGGATTTGTGTATTGACATCATCTGCCTCCCTAAGACGCAGGTATATGATTAAAAAATACATAGCAGAAAGATTTAGTGCTTTGAGTAATCTGAAAGCTTCTAGTCATATCTTTCTTGCCTTTTTCCTATTCCTTCAGTTACATTTATTGCTATTTATAGAGTGGAAGAAATAGGAGAGCCTAATAGCATGATTCTTTATTTCCCTCCGTACATGTGTAATGCATCCTGAAGATGGCACCACACTTGCCTTTCTCACAACAGATACTACTAGCTAATTTCTGCTTTGAGATGAATTTGTCATACTACTGACTCTTCGTTGAGATCCATTTTGGAGAGTCATTTTCCAAATTCACTATTCTTTCTACTGCCATCTTTCTGTAAACCTTCAGGTAAGAGGACTCACAGAATTCTAAAGAAATGATTTAATTCTTAATGTTGTAGGAGCTAGGCCATAATTGTTTAAAAGGAATGTCTATGTCAAAACTTGCAGTGTCAGCAATTTGAAAGTATTTAGATATAGTATTTAGAAAGTATTAAGAATCTTCCTACAAATTCTAAGAAACTATTTGAAGCACAGTATCAGTTTTCATAGGAAGATATAACTGACTTGGAAACAAGATGAGTAATGTGTCAGATAAATCACAAGACAGCAATAATCCAAACCAGATACTTCTAGTAACAGAAAATTGGGTGTATTTTTGTTACAATTAGAGGCATCTATCACTACATGTCAAAAAATAGATAGGCTTTCAGGACAATGGCTTCTACTGGTTTTTTAGTTTGAGTTATGAACAATAGTGCCTTCCAAGCTCTGTGCAAAGCTATGCCATATGAGCTTTCTCACCCAAGTGGAAGGTAGACATTTTCTCATAGGCTTCTCAAACTTCTTCTACCCTAAAGCTGTGGTGGCATACAGCTCATCTCTGTTAGCAGCAGGCTGCACCAGACCAGCTTCTGTTTCTAGGCAAAAAGTGTCCTTTAAAGATGACTGTCTTTCTGTCCCTAGGTAACAAAAGAAAGTGCCAGGGATTTAATTGAACATCCAGAGAGCACAAAGATGTGGACAAAAAGCACAAAGCAAACAAAATGGGTATAAATAAACAATGTGAGCTGCTCCATGCTTTCTGTGTTTCTGGAAGCTACTGCTTCCAGCCTCCAAGAACTGGTGTTGAAAGTTACTGGAATTAGCTGGCTCGGATGTAATATCAAATATTTTGGGGAGGTCTTGTTTTTTGGTGTTTGAAATATTGTCAAACTATTTCATTTTTCCTATGCTGTACTTTTTTAGTCTGTTGCTACTTTATGGTTTCATGGTCCCTACCAACATTTGGTAGTGCACTTGTTCTCATTTTATTATGTCTGCAATAATGTCCCTGCATAATTAGCTTGGACTTCCATAGTTTCTGACAAGCCTTTGAATTTTGGCATTAACTACGTAGTATTAATATTCCTAAGGCTTTTGCTGCTCTGGATTTTTTTGAACATTACTTTACAGTGATATTCATAATTTCTATTTTTTTCCCATTTTGAGAGTTCTTAGTGTTGTGAACCTCTTGAAATAAAGATAGAGCAAGAGAAATGTCTCCTCATACTTAGGAATAGTTATATTATTTTCATTTATATTATTAATATATCATTACAAATCAAACACTCATTTTTTGGAAGTCTGAGGAAACTAAAGTCATGACTACTCTTAGTTTACGTAATTCTTTGGATAAAGACATTTATTTAAGTCTGTTCTTTTTACTGTGCATCACAGGTTGACATGGAAACACACTGTGACTCTTGATATCTGGCTGCTTGCTGTTTATCCATACTCTCAAGTAGGGGTTTCTTGTGTCTGTTTTTTTAATGGATTTCCATTAAATTTCATGTCAGTGGCCAGAGAAACAGCAGAATGGGGTTTACGGAAATTGAGGAATAAGTAGTTTGAATTTGCATGCTATTTATTCCATATCTTATTGTCTAGTTTTAGGATGAATACAAATTACTAGCAGCTTGTGCTTAACTATCTTCTTAGGGATGAAAGAGCATAGCAGAGCTTGTAGCATCCTGCAATGTAGCCATTTTGGGCAATGCTTTAATAACTAGAGGTTGGAATAAAAAAATTGATTTTTGGCTAGTTATTCATTTTGCTAGAGTTAATGAGAATTTGCTAGAATTAATGAGAACTTTTAGTGTTAACTAAGTCGACACAAAAATTTTCTGTAATTGAACAAAGCTTATATAGGTTTTTCCATGTCACTTACCAACTTAGACTCTGTTATTTGATTCTAATAAGGCTATTTGAGTTGAAAGGTGCTGCTCGACTGAGTTCCAGAATCTTTCTTACAAACTTGTAAGCTACTATAATAGCACTTCCTACATCATTCTCTTGGAGAAACCCATGTCTTGAACAGGTGTACTCTTCATGGGTAAAGCGCTGGCTGGCTGGCTGGGGCCAAAGTGTGTCACTGAATAGAGTTAAATCCAGCTGGCAGCTGATCACAAGTGGTGTTTCCCAGGGCTCAGGACTGTTTAGTATCTTTACCAATGATCCGGACAAGGGGATTGAGTACACTCTCAGTCAGTTTGCAGATGACACCAAGCTAGGTGGGAGTGTTGATCTGCTGGAGGGCAGGAGGGTCTGGCAGAAGGATCTGGACAGGCTGGATCAAGACCAGTCTTATGAGGTTCAACAAGGCAAAGTGCTGGGTCCTGCACCAAAACAACCCCATGCATGTACAGGGTTGGGGAAGAGTGGCTGGAAAGATGCCTGGGGAAAGTGACCTGGGGGTGTTGTTCAACAGTAGCTGAGTATGAGCCAGCTTGTGTCCAGGCAGCCTGGCCTGTATCAACACCAGTGTGGTCAGCAGGACCAGGGCAGTGATCATCCCCCTGTATGGGGCACTGGTGAGGCCGCCTCTAATGCTGTGTTCAGTTCTGGGCCCCTCACTACAAGAGAGACATTGAGGTGCTAGAGGAGGTCCAGAGAAGGGCAACGGAGCTGGTGAAGGGTCTGGAGCAAAGTCTGATTGGGAATGGCTGAAGGACCTTGAAGGGGTTTAGACTAGAGAAGAGAAGGCTCAGGGTGGACCTTACAGCTCTCTACAACTACCTAAAAGGAGGTCGTAGTGAGGTGGGGTTGGTCTCTTCTCCCAAGGAACAACTGATAGAACAAGAAGTAACAGCCTCAACTTGTGCCAGAGGAGGTTTAGACTGGATATTAAGAAAAACTTCACCAAAAGAGGTTGTCAAGTGCTGGAACAGACTGCCCAGTGCTGAAGTCGCCACCCCTGAAGGTATCAAGATGGTATAGATGAGGCCCTCAGTGACCTGCTTTAGTAGTGGGCTTGGAAGTGCTGGGTTAGCAGTTGGACTTTGCGATTGTAAAGGTCTTTTCCTGAATGATTCTATGATTCTGTAATCTAATGGTAAATGAATAGCTTTTGATTATTTTGTAGAGCCATTAGGCCATTGGTGGATAACAAAATGGAGAACACTAAAGAGGCTCTTTATTTACAGAAGGGATCTTTCTGGCATAGTGCTGATCCCATGATCTCAGCTGTATGCTTCTGCTTTCTGAGCATCTTGGCTTTGGGCTTGGAAATGTCAAAGTGGAGTTAACTTGAGCTCATACGAGACAAGGCTGGCTGAAATGATGAGACAATAGAGACACTAACATTTAAAGTAAGTTTTGCAGGAAGATTGTTTACCACTTCAACAGTCATTATAAGTAGGTAAATTATATCCTTGACCTATTTCTGTGGAGCAGTGCAGAATTTGGTTGGATAGAACATAACATGCTGTCAAACTTTAATTGTCAAAGTTTTAGCTGAAAATCATTAGATAAAGTACAGCTAGATCAGCTTCAGTGTAATAAAAGAAGTCATCATCTGACAGCTGACACTGGGAAGGGGTGTGTGTCCTGGAGAATTCCTGCCTCTTTCTTGGGAGTTATTCCATATTTGTGTGATAGCAGATAGCAAAGTTTTGCCTGTTCTTTAACATAACTTTCTTCCCTGCATTCGCTGCAGTATGAAAGGAATAACATGAATGTGAATGTCTGTCATCTTAAAACCACCACGATTTCCCCATTAGTATGTAGATGTCATTTCAAGGTAGATGAAAATTTACTGAAGAAATCTTTTGACCCAGTCAAATCTCATGTGAACCAAACCTGAATATATTGTATCACCCACTCCAGTGAGCCTTTTCAATATCTTGAGAGAAATTAGAGTGGGAAGAGAAATCTGGAGGAAGGGAAAACAGGGTCCTTCATGCTTCCTGAGTTTCATTTTTTTCTGTGCAGATTCTTAAAAGAGCCATCATCTTTGGGCAGGGTGGGAAGAAAATGTTTCTTTCCCTGTGGCAGAACTGTGATACCCTTAACCATGATTAATACCACAAGTAAAATATTGTCACCTTTATTGACTTATTGCACAGAGCAATTAGAGTGAATGGGCCCCAGAAGGTCAGTTGTTTTACACTTCTGGAGATGAGGTAGAGCCTGTGGCTTGATAATTGAGTACAGGTCCTGAAGTGAAAGAGGTCTGAAGTGCTGGATCCTCCTTCCTTCCCCACTGTCCTGCAAGGTGCAGCCATTGGACTCTTCCTGACCTGTATGGCTGCATTGTTCTGCTTGCCTAGTGGAAGGTGTCTGATACTGGCAGGGGGTGGGAGCTAGATGATCTTAATGTGCTTTCCAGCTTAAACTATTCTATGATTCTGTGATTTGTCTCTGCCTTTGAAACAGCCCTTGAAGACATCAGTGTCTTTGGCAGGACGTGCCTACAGGGCCTCATGAAAAAATGCACCAACATGAAAATAACATCAAGATGCACTGGCTTTGTGGCAGATCTTTTTCTACTCAAGTTCCAGAGGGAACAGCAGGTGGCTTCCTAGACACAGTAATATGATGTTTATATGATTCACGTTGACCTCATGATTCCCTAAATATGCTATTGTGAATAATAACTAATTAAAATAATCAGAACCAGGAGTCTGGTATGAAGAAACAAGAAATCCATCATGAGGGATTAGTTGTCATTGGATTTTTAGGTTATCTGAGTTCCAGCTTGCTGACATTAATAATACTACCATGGAATATTCCCATTATGAAGTATTTTATGGCATAGCATATATGTGGGTTTTTGCCTGCCTGGTGAGATTTTCCATAAAAAGAAAATTAAAGGCAATTCACTTTTGTTTCCTTCAATGTATTTTCTTAATATTTGGAAGATTTAAACCAATTGTAGAAGTGCTGAGTTGCATTTGAATGTTTAGTTATAGTTTAATAAGAGTGTATCCTGAGAATAGTGTCTGCATTGTCATTTCATAATTGCTCTCTTCAGTATTATCTTTTAAACTTCTTTTTTGCTCCACCTGTATAATGTAATTGTTTGATTTTCTTTGTTCATAGAATCCCAGACTCGTTTGTGTTGGAAGGGACCTTAAAGTTCATTCAGTTCCAACCCCCTGCCATGGAAGGGACACCTTCCACTAGACCAGGTTGCTTCAAGCCCCATCCAACCTGGCCTTCAGCACTGACAGGGATGGAGCAGCAACAGCTTCTCTGGGCAACCTGTGCCAGCGCCTCACCACCCTCACAGGGAAGAATTTCTTCCTAATATCTAATCTAAATCTACCCTCTTTCAACTTAAATCCATTCTCCTTTGATCTGTCACTACCTGCTTTTGACAAAAGCCCTTTTCCATCTTTCTTGTCATCCCCTTTAGGAACTGGAAGCTGCTCTAAGGTCTCCCACTTGTCACGAGAAGGACAGTGAAAATGCAAGATCACCTTTTAATGTGTTCTGGTGATTTAATTCATTTTACCTTGCATCTCTGTTATAAAGCAGTTTTCAGAATAACTCAGCTAAATATGTATAAAATCTTGGGCTCCCTCAGCTATATGAGGCATATCCCAAAAATGATTTCACAAAAACCTTCCTATATTTGTATATTTATTTTTTTACTTTGGGTTAGAGCTCAAGGCTCATCAGTTACTGAAAAACTGACATCTTCAAAAATTAAAATGTGCAAAAGAACCCCACAGATCCTTAAAAGAGCCATCGCCAAAGATAGGGGACATCCCTGTCTATCCCCTTTAGTTCTTTGTTCTCTGAGAATTGTGTCCCGCAAACGGATTGTTAATCAGGCTCTGTTGGGGCAGGAGCTTGGTTTGTTTCTTTATTTCTTCTTTTTTTTTTTTTAACTCAAGCTAACTAAACTCCAGGCTAACATCACCATCCAGTGTTTGCTCCAATGTCCCACACGACATCCTTGTCTCTGAATTGGAGAGACATCAATTTGATAAGTGGGCACTCGGTGGATAAAGAACCGGCTGGATGGCCACACACAAAGAGCTGTGGTCAATGGCTCAGTGTCCGGCTGGAGGCCAGTGACGAGT